>CAODLS010586925.1:0-13959 GCA_948243855.1 Flueggea neowawraea | reverse complement strand
TATATATATATATATATATATATATCAATTTCAAAATAGTTATTGATTATTAAATCACATAACCAATTTATTATCTCAACCAATCCTTACATTAGTTCATATTCCAGAATATTCTTAGCACATTAAAAACTAGTAAATAGGAGTTCGAGACAAAGCCAATGTGTATGAATCTGTTATTCACTCACTTGAAAGTCCAAGCAATATCACCAGTCAAGCACCACTAGTCAGTGGCTGGTCTCGTTGGCAGGGACAAGTAGTTGTACAAGTACAAACAGCTCAAACATCAAAATGTGATACTGTGGCAATACCAAATGCATGATCTGCAAATACAACTGTAGACATAATTCTACAAAATGGAAAATCTGCCCAAATCAGGATTCGTTATGTACCCAACAAAATCGAACACCCACATTGGCTCTAATCATCCTCTTGCACATCAATGCAACCTTGAGTTCAACAAATGAACTCAAAATCCTCAAGAAGCTCTACTTAGAGATTCGGATCTCTATGACCCATAAGGAGAAATCATCAATTTCTCCAAGCCAAACTCAAATCTAAGTAGTTTTAACTCTGATCCAACAAGATGTATCAGAAACTACACCAGATCTGCTAAGAAATCTAGCAAAACACGAAAACCTAGTTTCAGAGAAACTCATTTGGTTCAAGCACCAAATCCCACAAAATCGAAGCTTAACCCAAGCTCCAGGCTTCAAAAAAACATAATCTAACACCTACTAACTCCCATTCCATCAAAAAAGAAAAGATCTGACCCAAACTTAAAGTTTGGTCGGAGCCCTAGAATGCTCAAATGCAAAGCAAAATAAGGAAATCAAGAGATTAATGGATGTTTCTTACTCAAAAATTGTTGTAGAAGCAAAGAGAAGCAAGTAAGATCGGAGAGAAATAAATGAGAGAGTTTTGTGGTGGTTGAGATGAGTTATGACTGAAGAAAGGGTAGGTGGAGGGTATTTATAGACTCACGGGCTGAAGCGCTTCCAGCTGGAACACATCTACATGCAAAGTAGGGGTTCTGCGTACATAGAACCGTGCTCTACGTGGGTAGCATCCCACACAACGTGCGTAGACGGTAGATCTGGAATCCCCTTGCTCCCAGATCTACAATGTACGTGCGTTCCAGCCCCTACTATGTGTGTAGAAGACATCAGCGTGCCCAGAAGCTTTGGAACGCACACAGACGATCCTAAGCACGTTCACAGTCAAACCCAGACCCCAACTACATGCGTAGTACCTTGTACTGTGCACGTAGGTGACCTCCAACATATATTACAACCCACGCACGTTCGCGGTCAAACTCAAGCCTCGTCTGCACGTGTAGTACCCAGTACTATGCACGTAGATGACCTCAAATGTGCATTACACAAGCGGCTCAACATCCAAACACTCTCAAATCTCCAGCTCACCTTGAAATACTACAAGATTCTGGTTAGAACATGTGGAATATTACAAATAACATTTAAAATTGAGACAATAATAAAAGAGGAAATTACCCAGCATCTACACTTTGGTTATTTAAATTTCAAAAACAAAAAAAAAATCTAAACAATCACTAAAATAAAAATGCTCAATTTAAATTTCCGGAATGCATAAAGTATTTTTCACGCGTCTTTCTCCTTTCCCCTCATTGTTCTTTCACTCCTTTCCTCATTGTTTTCTCGCCTCACTCCTTTCTCTCTGTGCTCTCTCTCATTCCTTATTGTTCTCTCGTCTCACTCTTCTTTCTCTTTGATTCGCGTCACAAATTGTAGCTACTGCCTCTTCGTCGTCCTCGATCTGGCCCAAGACTTTGCCTCTGGAGTGTTGGAATCACCATGCCTCTCTCTATTTATTGATATACATATCTCTCTATCGTCACCCATTGCTCTGCAGGTTATTACATTTTAATTGCTATATCCCTTTTATTGATTGGATATGTTTTAATATTATGGCTCTTTAATCTGCGCCATTGAGCCTCTCTATCTTTCTTTTTTTTATGTAGTTGTTTAATTGAAGAGGTTTCAATTGGAGAATTTATGGAGGTGGTGTTCCGAACCACAACAAGTTTCACGGTGTTTCTTTGTCAGCAAAATCATCTAGTTTGGGCTTGTAATTAATCTTTTCAAATCTCCTAATTCTACATCGACTCTATGTTTTTTTTTTTCATTCCATGTGTCAATGATTCATTTATTAAGTTTGTTTTGCCTTTACAAATTCAATTTATTCATTTGGGTTGAGATTTGGAATCAAACTTCTATTGCTCGGATCTTGAAGTATTGCTTGGATTTTACAAATTTTTCTTCATAATTAATGAGATAAATCTTTAATTGGTGTTGTTATTTTGTGTTTGCAAAGAGTGACTATTCAAAATAAAATCGAAGAGGCAGAGAAGAAGAAGCTACAAAAGGCCAATGGTTTTCACATTTTTGTCTTGTATTCATTTTATACAATCGACCAAATAAATTTAAAATATTTGTGAGACGTAGTCATTTTTGTGAACATTTGTTGGTCATGTACTCATTTTGTATTCATTTTGTCTTTGTTATTTCTTTTGAAATTATATCTTAGCCAGTGAAATATTTGGTAATTACATAGGTTTGTTCTCATTTTGTAACTTCGTTGTTCTCGTTTTATACTCTTTTGTATTTAGTTTGGTCTCATTTTAGTATTCATTTTCGTACGTACAAAACTTAGAACAACTCGTGCGCATTTTGTACTGATTTTGAATATGGCATATAAGTACGTTTTGTTCTCGTTTTGTACTAATTTTTTGTATTTGGAATTCTGAGTACAAGTTGTCTCGTATTATACTCATTTTTGGCACGTAATCAACATGCGGTCAAACTTCTTACGCGCTGTCAAAAGATGGTTGAAAGGTCAAATTTTGGTGTTTTTTAAATTGCATTATAAATTTATGTATTTTTGTGTACATTTTGAATGTTTATACCTTTCTAAAATTATTTTTTTTTGAAATATTATTTAGCTTTTCCCATAATAAAATTGCAACCTATTATAAAATGACTACATTAAAGTTGAGATGATCGTAAGTATAATATTGGCATAAACAAACATAAGAAATTTCTTTTAATATGTTATAAAATTAAGAAAAAAATATAATTATCTCCTTTTTTATTTAACAAGTCATTTATATGCTTACATTGGATTTTAAACTCACCATCTATTAATATTACAGTTGACTTTAGTACCAATCCAATGACTCAAGAGCGCATTGGTTATAGCCATCTCAATTTTAATGTATTAACTATACGAAACATATGTTTATATACATATCTAATATTGTTACTTAGCTATATTACCTATTGTACTCATATTTATAATATAACAATCTTATATTACATGAAATGAAATGATATAGAAAATTCATTATTCTCCATTATATTTTTTTTTAGCTTTTATTTAGTAACAAAGCCAAAAATGGCTTGAAATATAAATATACAAATTATATCGTCTCTCCATCATTATTATTATCTTTATCTTCTATGGTAGCTTAACTCAATTGTCCAATTAAATTAACCATACCAAACTACTTATAGCATGAAAAACTGAACTTCTTTCTCTTTTGTATTTCAGACCCCATGTACTTTATTAATGGTACCATTTCTCTTCCTTAATGATCATGAGCACGGGTGATTCTCTTGTTGCATATTTAAATTTAGCCTATTGTCTCTGTTTTTGTAAAAAAAAAAAAAAGACGCAACTTGATTTTGTATGATATTATTTCAAGTTGGTCTTTTTCTTTACTCCTAGTTAATTATGCATGTCCAAGTGAACTTTGGATTCGACCTATCCGATCCCCAATTCGGCAATATCTCCAATAGTTTCATTAAAAAAAGGGCTACCGCTTTAAGGTACTATATCAATTATTTCATACAAACCTTAACTTTTTGAACTCTTAATTACAAATAAAAAGAATACTTGTTAGTTGATCTCAAATAAACTTGAGGGTATATTCGATTTTTTTTTATTTTTCAACATCCATTTCATTTACATCACGATATTATAATTATATTGCATGAAATCATGATCACGAGTTTTTAAAATTCACGGTTTGATAATGGAAATTATAGAATTTTATAGTTACAAAAATTATTGTCAAAGATATGTTTATAGCAAATGAAAATAATTTCCGAACTGGTGGTATGATTGCATATTTTAATATATATGTTTTTCAGTGAGCGGGATGTATACACTCACCCTTCTCCCTAAGCATTTTCAATTTTGCAAGAAAGGTTTAAAATTTGAAGCAGATAGTTATGTAGAATTATAGAGGTTTTGCAAGTCATTACAATGGAGTTTATGGGATCACTCCTAGTTTTTGAATTGTAAATGATTTTGTATTAAAGATTTTGTACAAGCTGAAAGTGGTATTTATTTATAAAATAAATGTTTTTAAGTGAATATATTTATGAATTATTGTTATGGTATTACTGAGGCTTGTTTGGGTTAAAATATGCTCTTGGAATATTTTAATTCTTGAACCGGTCATGGCTTGAGACCTAGGTGTTCAAGGTGGGTCGTGACAGTTATATAAATTGTACAAGTGAATTCTAATAGCTGTATATTGTCTTATACAAAATTTTTAATATCTTTATAAATCTACAATAAAGTCCTAAATGCTTTTTTCAAATGTTATGAAGTCACTAAAAAGATTTTCCAAGTTGACCACTTGAATATATATTGCAAATATTTCACTCAGTTTTCTCTTAGACAAAATAATGCAAACTTTAAGAAATTATCTTGTAAGTTTATCCTCACAATTGTCTTAATTCTTACTCGAGTTAGATATTGATGCTCTGGTAATAAAGACTTGACCATTTATCTCTCACAAAACTTCGCCTCTCTTATTGGGTGACAAACCTTCTACTCGAGTCACTTCATTAGTCTTACTCAAGTAGCTTATCACAATAATGATATCATACTTTTCTAATTTTTTCCGATCATCATAAATTAGAGAAATTTTGATGAGTTTCACATATCTCTAGTTTTACTCATTGCAAATACCTCTTACTCTAGTAGAACATTTGATTTGATCTATCACAACCCGTTTCTAGACCATGACCGACGTACAAGATGATCTGTCTATGGGAGCCCGACTCATCTCGTATAAGCCTCGGAGATACAGACGTTCTAACCAAAATTATTCATTTATTCAAATATTTAATATTTGTAAAATATTTATACTGAAAGTACATATTTATATAACATGAATATAAGTTTAAAAGGTTATTAACAAGTAAGTGTGAAATGAAAACCCAAAATATAAAATACAAAAATGTGACTCAGTAACTCAATAGCAACCCAATGTAGAACTCTAATAACAGAAACAAAAGTAGAGCCTAAATGAGTGGCACTCACTATATCAAAAATGTCTCACTGGGATCGAGATGCCGAACAGTTGCAGAGCATCAAAAATATCACCTGAAAAATAGGTTTACAGATATACAAAAGAATAAAAGGTGTAAGAATCCCTAGTGAGAAAAAAACACTCCAGACCTGCTCCAGGCCTCACATAAACTGTTTGAAAACAGTTTTTAAAAAAAAACGCATACGTATATACAAAGATACCATATAGTATACACGCTAGATACGTAATAGATTTCAAAAAAATCATTTCACCAAAACGTTCGCACCCAAAGCATAAATCATCCAGTCAGACAATATCAAAAATATACATATATATATCAGAGTCAGAATATGGGATTAGAACAGACAGAATAATAATGTGGACTCTGTCACCAGACAAAATAGAGCATGTATCTGACCAAATACACGGTCACCCTATTACTCCGATAACTAAAACCTTGACAGAGAATTAGTATACTAAAGGCTATGTACCTCGTAGCTAGGTGTCACACATCAGAATATTATATACGAATAATATTACAGACGAGCATGCAGAGTATAAACCATTTTGTAGAAAATATTTATATATACTATACATAAATATTATATTTCAGAACAGAAAATTTTGTAAATTAATAAACACATAATCCGGATTATTAATTAGCCAAATAATTATTATTCCAATTTCAGATTATAGTCAGACACAACAAAAATTACATATAGTATGAAGACACAGCCTATGTGTCTGAAATTGTTATTTCACTCACCTAGAATCTGAAGCTGATGATTCAGTCAAACACTACTAGTAGGTGGTTGGTCCCGTTAGCAGAAACACAAACCTGAACAATTACAGATATAACAATTATTAAAATATGGTATTGTGATATTACTAAATGTATGAAATGCAAATGCAGGTGCGAACACTCGCTAGACGTTGAAAAAACTCTCTTAGGTCGAAATTAATTGCCCTCGACACGAAATCGATACCCATGTAAAATTACAATTTTGCCCTTGCATTTTTTCAAAATTATTCTTTAGTCCCTATGGTCCCAAAGATTATAAAGTAGTCCCTACATTTTCAGAATTTATAAATTAGCCCTCCAAGTATATAAAATTTATTATTAAATCCCCTAATTTCCTAAAATTGTATTTTTAACTTCAATTCCCTAAAAACACCATTTTGGCCCAAACTCTTCCGAAATCACAATTCATCCATTTGCCAAATATCACCTTTAGTCCTCACTTGTCAACCAATCACAACCCTTCCTTTTGTTCTTAATTTCCAGAATTTGAAATCGACAAACCAAAGTCAATTCGGTTCAATCCAACCCGTGGCTTCCTTCATCATTTTTCACCAACCAAAAATCATCCTCCTCTTTCATTCACAAACCCAGATTTCATGTCCAAATTTCCACCCATTCAACAAACTCCAAACATCCAAATTTTGGTCCAACAAAGTCATTCAAATCAACCAAAATCACACCCAAACCCGTAATCTCGGTAACAAACTATAAATGTCCAACATGGTTCAACAACTCAACTGATGCAAAACAATTAATGGAAGTAAAGGAAATCAAGTCTTGAAGTTGAAAGTTTACCTCAAGGTGAAGAAGAACGATGGCAACGGAGAGAGAGAGAGAGAGAGAGATGAAAGAAATGGCGTGTTGAGGACATTAAAGGAGGACAGAAATGATGGAAGAATGGGCACGGCATGGGTCTTCTGACAGAGGAAGAAAAAAATGGACAGAAGTTGTTGCCCAGTGGAAACGGACGACAGCCAAACATCGCGGACGACAGCTCAAACTAAGCCAGACGACATACAGCATGCTACCGAACAACAGTCGCGCGACGCGGACGATAGAAGCGTTTCGGGTAGACGGCGTGTAGTTCCCCAGCTGACACCGAATCGACAGTGCACACAGTATCCAAATGACATGCAAATTGGCTACCAGACAGACGATCGGTCGTCCGGTCCCTTTTTTCCAGATTTCATTTTTGATTTTTCCACCAATTTTCACTTAATAATTTATTTTCTAATCAATTCTAACCTTCATTAATCACCCAATTAATATCTTAAACACCAAATTTACCCTTAAATCAACAAAAATAAAATTTCAATTTATCCCAAATTTAATTATTATTAAAATAAAATAATTATTATTTATACCCAAATTTAATTATTATTAAAATAAAATAATAATTACCGAAACAAAATATGGGGTATTACATCATACTTTTCTAACTTTTCCGATCATCATAAATTAGAGAAATTTTGATGAGTTTCACATATCTCTAGATTTACTCATTGGAAATACCTCCTACTCTAGTAGAACATTTGATTTGATCATTCAGACAAATATGACTAAAAAATTCTAATTTCATAGGTGTATTTTTTTTTCTCTTGCTTAAGCAACATAGCATCTTGCGTTAGTGAGTGTATTGAGTTTCTCTTTTTTGAAACAACTCTCTCTATACATGAGATGTCTCTTAGAAGATATGTTGCTTCACACTGCTCAAAACACATCTTTCTCACTTGGGTAAAATATACTCTTAAATTTTCCTATCGCTATTGTTATGTTCTTTCTTGAAGTAAAAAACATGTTGCTCGAGTAAAACATTTTTTTTTATCATCTCTCATAGTTATATAAATTCTTGCTTAAGTTAAATGTTTTTGCATGAATAACGAAAACTTAAGCTTTTGTTTCTCACGAAGCAATGTTTTCTTACTTGAATTAGTTCATCTAGAATTTCTAGTGTTCTTTGTGTAAGAGCCTTGTTGCTTGAGTATTGTGATTGCACTTTTCAGATTTTTGTCAATCATCAAATTTCAGAGAAATTTTTAATGTGTTTTCTTGTATATCTCCAATGTTACTCAAGTGAAAATATCCCATGCTTGAGTAAAGATGCATATAATTTAATTTTTGAGACAAATATGCCTAATATTCAAATATTTAGTACTTGAATTAGAATACCTTCTTATCCAAGTAAGGGCCTTGAGTTTCCTTTCTTGAATCAAATCTCTGTGCATATAACTTTGAAGATATTTTACTTGAGTAAAGAATTCATGTTGCTTGAGTCACATAGTTTCTTGCTCAAGCAAAATGCCTTCATAGATTTATCTATCTTTAATAATTTCAATTCTTACTCAAATAAAGAGCTTGTTCCTCAAATAAAATACCCTTATAGAATAGTTTCTCAGGACAACCTGAATGGTTGCTTGAGTTAGATGTTGTAGCATTGGTAATAAAGAATTAATATTTCATTGATTTCTCCCAAAATGATGCTTCTTCAGTGTAAAATCTCTTACTTGAACATTGTTTTCTATTTTTTAATCTATTTAAAAAAAATTAGAAAATGCTTAAAAATTTGTTCATTCTCTCAAAACTGGAAACATTTTTTTAGTTGAGAAAACAAATATTCATATCAATGTAAATATATTTGAAAAAGTTTGTTTTCCATAAAAAAAATGGAAAATTGAATTTGAATACCATTGTTCTAATTTCACAAGCTAGGCTATTTTATTTTCTTTTCAATATTCAGAGAATTTTCAAAAAAGTCTCGTAATTACACAGGCCCTTAGTTTTTTTTCCCCTTCAAACAACTACCTATGTACATAAGACATCCCTTGGAACTTGACTAAACAAATGTGACAATAATGAAACGTACTTGAGTCCCTCACTTGATTACATATCAAAGTAACTTGATTTTTCAAATTGTCACGGCCCGAAATCGCATCATAACAGGCATACAAGATGAACCGAATCATAGGCCCGACTCATCCTGCATAAGCCTCGGAAGAATAGAACTTCTACCCATATCAATAAAAACAAAATAACCAAATTATTTTCATACATGCAAAAATACTAAGTATAATATATATATATATATATATATATATATATAGAAAACCAAATTTTATTAAAACATTAATTTTCAAAATAATATTTTTGAATAAGAAACATAGCTAAGATGCCAATTAATCATACAAAACCATACACCTACAAGTATCCCAGTGTGGAGCATCTAATAAAAAAGACAGATTGGGGGCCAAACAAAATGACACTCACTGCTAATTAGAATACCTCAATGAGTGCTCAACTCCAGACGATCACTATAAACAATAACTTGAAATGTTAAAGCCACAAAAAAGGGGTAAGAATACTCAGTGAGGGATAACACTTTAAAGCAACTCTTGGTCCTCACATATACCGTTTTGAAAACAGTTCTGAAAAATACCGCATACATGTATATAGTCATATAATATTAATATACACACAGATACATACTAGTATTAGTTAAAAAAATCCTTTCTCAAAACAGTTCGCAGAGATAATAAATAACGTTCATTCAAACATAATACTACTTATACAGAGTCTCAAAAATAAATTCTGATATCATTGATCATATATCCTTAATAAATCATAACCAAACATGAAATTAAAATCATACCAGAATATCAGACATGGGACCAGAGTTAGAATTAGAGTCCAAAATAATAATAAATGTGGACTACTGCCGCCAGACGATAAATCATGCGCGTTTGCGTGGTACACACGGGTCACCATTTTACCCTAGTAACTAGGGTCTTGACAGAGCACTGAGTTAGAATCATTACGATAAATGGTTTCAACAAAACAGATAAGCAAAAGCAGATAGGAAGTATCAGAAGTTATCACATACCATATTTCATAGTATACATAGTACATATTTACTTATCAAATTTTTTAAAACAGACGATCATGCGTAGCAGACAGACAATCATTAACATATCTTAACTTACCAAGTACGGATATATAATTTAACAGACAAGTATGCAGAATAGACAATCGATTACAAAAAAAAAATATATTAAATCTCAAAATAGGATATTTATTATAGAAAATATACTTGATTTCAAAACAAATTTGCTTAATAGAGAAGTCTCACATAAATCAGATTTTAGGATTATCGATCCTTTAATTAGTCCATATTACATGCAGAGTCCGAGTATAGCAAAAACATATAAGTTCAAAAAACACAATCTATGTGTCTAGAATGACATCCAACTCACTTGGACGTCGAGCTAAATAATCCAATCATGCACCATAGGTATATGACTGGTCATCTCGAATATCAAACTGAACTAAAACAGAATGCATAACATAATAGAATCAAACTTGGGTATGGAATGCATGCAAACCCAAATCCTCAACGATGTCAAAATCCTACTTTGATCGAGTTTCTAACATTTCCTTCGATAATCGCACGTTACACAAAATTACGAAATTAGTCCCTAAATTTTTCACAAATTATAACTTAGTCGCATGGTCATGAAAAATTACAGATCACCCGCTAAACTGTTCATAATTTACAATCCCCAAAGTATTTTATATTCACATTTCAGACCTCAAACTTTTGAAATATTACACTCTAGTCTTTACGGCAAAAAATCTTCTAAAAAATACCCAAAATTCGTACAACCTAATACAAACCATTCCAAATCATTTCCAAACATATTTAATCACATGAATCTACTCTCCAATTCATCAATTGAACAATAAATCATCAAAAATCCCAAACTCTCTTCTTCCAAACCTTAACCCATATCAAATCCAACTAAATCTCCAACACCCAACTTAAATCCATACCTTTCCAAGTTCATTCCACCATGATCTAACAAAAACATAACCAAAAATTTGTTCAAAACCAAATCCCTAACAAAACCCAACATAAAATACCCAAAATAACATCATATGCATCAATAACAAAGCCCAACCGACTCTTGCATGATCTAGAGAAAAGAAACATGTCAGAAGGATGATCTTATCTCAAGAAATTGATAGGAATTGATGGGAAGGCAAAGAAAGGAAGAAGAGAGGTTTTAGGTGTGTATGGCAGTGATTAAGAGTGAAAAATGACAAAGAGGGTCGGGTATGGGTTAGCCTAAGCATCAAAACTCATTGTTTCACTCAAATTCAGCACAGAAACCCTTCGTTACACACACAACAGAGAGTTTTACTAGCGCAAATAGGCACTTACGTGTGTAAGTGACATACAATAGCTCCCAATGCAATTCTGCGAAAAAATTACGTGCTTAATTCTACCCTTTCGTACGTAAGTGACCCCCCAACATGCATTATGTGCATAATTTTGCACTTTTGATGTATTTTCAACTTAGAAACATAAGTTTCATCACTCCCGAGGCTAATTAACACTCAAATTTAAGAAGATAGCATCACGAACCGTCTTCAATCGACACCTCGACAAATCAGAACACGAATAGCCAATCGGAATAGGTCGAGGTGTTACACGAATTATATGTGGCAATAATATTTGAGTAAGTGGTAGCAATTTTATTTGAAAGTAGCAGTTGATAATCACAGAAAATATGTCAGATTATTTAAAATAATTGCGTAAATGAATCTTTTGGGTTTTGTCTTTTTCAACTCGTAAGAAATAAAATTACATTTCTTAGTGAATGAACTATCTCAAACAAAAAAAAAAATTGGACCGATACATTAACTATGCACTAATTCGAACCTTATAACAAAATATAAAACCTTCATATCTATTTTAATAATAAATAGTTACACTATTAATTTTATATCTGCCATATGAACAGTATAGAATACGAAAATTTAATTTTTTAGTTTTGATCGTGAAATTCTAATCGAGCAAAAAAGAAATATGAACAATCTAGTGATTTTTCTTTAGAAGACGTAAGCATGATTTATCTTATGGAGCAGAAGTAATAATGAAGAATTACTTTTTTAAGTAGTTTTAGTAATTCTGTGTTATTAGAATTTGATTCTAATTAAACATCCATACATTTATATCCCACTAAATTAGGAGATTAACTGTTGAATTAAAATTTAAGATTATATTTGACTTTTTCTTTTGTTTTCAACATCCATACTTTAAGGATTCTCTTGAACAAAAACCCACCCAATTCAGATTGGTAACTCAATCAACAAAGATAGGACCATAAAATATGTGGTCACACCGATAACAACAAGGGTTATTCACATCTTAATTCGTTAAATGGCAGAAATTTATTCCAAGATATGTGGAGAAGATTAATTGTGAATGATCTGGCCATATTATAATCAAAAGTTTCATTGACATTGCTTGATATTTATGGCTTTACAGGATTACTGCGACAATGTGACTCGTTATTTGGTTTTGGCAAGAGATCCAATAATTCCAAGAACTTATAAGCCTTTCAAGGTGAGATACCTGTTAGGCAAATGCTTGTAACCGTGTATATTAAGAGTTTTTTACTTTCATTTTAGTTCTCCATTCCAGACAAGCATTGCATTTACTTTGGATGAGGAACCAGGAGAATTGTTTAAGGCTTTGGCAGTGTTTGAATTAAGGGACGTAAATTTGACAAAGGTATTTTAGAGGAAGATTTGCTTTTGCAAGGACATATTTGTATGAAGAGATAGCCATAAACGTTTTGTAACAAAATTTCAGATAGAAAGCCGGCCACAGAGGAAGAACCCATTGAGAGTAGTTGATGACTACGACGCTGGAACTGCCAAGTATCACTTTAATTTTATTGCTACTTTCAGTCAGAGCAGGGAGTCTAAATAGATTGTTGAGATCAAGTTTTATAAGATCACAGGAATCATTTTTCCTTTCCTGAAGGCGAGACTTATTGACGCAAGCAGTCAGACTTAATGTTTATTTGGCTTCTGAGTTCTTGTTATTCTTACGGTTATATTCTTTACAGGACCTGTAACCTTGCTATTGCAACCATATTTTAGATGGTTAATAATGAAAATCAAAAGATCAGAGGAGAAATCTTATAGATTGGTACAGTAGGGTTCCTTCAATTCTTCAATGTACTAATTACTGTCTTTTGGTAAATATCAACTCTGCGGGACTCTTATGTACTTGGACTATGAACTGAGTTGAGCGGACAGCAACGATCATACACATTATGTAGACGCATAATCCCTTCAATCTGAGAACAAAAAGACAATCCTTCTAAGAAGTTTCTCGGAATTTTTTTCTCTAGCAGACCATTATAAGGAAAAGACGCTTGGGGCAATTTTTCTAAGGCAAATATCACCATATTATTAACTTAATTTAATTTATCCTCTCGCATTAACATAATCAGTAGCTTATCTAATTAATTTGATGTTATGTCAATTTAAATCGATTGCAGATAAACTAAGGCTCTAGGCTTTGTTAGGAATTGTTGTTCATTATTATTGTTGCTGTAGAAAAAAATGTTGTTTCTAAAACCACTGTACTTAAAATCAAATGATTATTTGGTAAAAAAAATATAAAAAGCTATAGTTAGAGGCAAAATTGTTTTATAGAATAAATAAGAATTATTATTGTAGATATTTATGTAATAAAATTACAAATAAAGAAAGATATCTTAATATTAAATTATTAAAATTTTTCCATATAATAGTTGTTTTAATTTTATATAAATATCAATGTTATAATTTGTAATATCCCACTTATTTTAGCCGGAATCTCGTAGTATTCCGAAGTGATTTCGAGTTGAGATGTTGACCTTTGAGTTTGGAATGAGTTTGAGGGTTGTGCTACGTGTGTTTTGCACATTGGAGGTCATCTATATGCTTAGTACAGGGTACTGTGCAC
>CAODLS010586847.1:0-13480 GCA_948243855.1 Flueggea neowawraea | reverse complement strand
TCTCGTAGCTCATCCAATTCTATGTACCCACTACCATCCTTGTCAAAAAACATAAACGCTCTTCGAAAATGTTCATCATTCTCCATCTTCTGCAAGTGGATTGTAACTGCTACAAACTCTCCATAATCAAGAAATCCATTCCGATCAACATCAGCCTAAACAAAGAACACAATTGCAAAATGAAGATATTATAATTCTTCATGATGTTCAATGCTGATATAAGAATGACGATATAAGATATGAGCAACTTTTAGGTACTGCTGCCGAATTAATAAGAACTTGCCACATAATAATAATTAGCCAGAGGCATCTTTAAACAACAACAAAAAAAAAGGAGATTTCAATTCTTTTTGTTTTGAGAAGAGAGTGTTGGGAGTATTCTTTATGGGCAGGGCAATTATGTACCAAAGAACATGTGCCAATCGAACCATTTTCAAGACCTTTAGAAAAGTATTTGACTGTTCAAGAAGACATGATCAATACATTGTCCACGCAAATGGACTTGAAGAAAGAAAAAACTGATGGCTACACGAATTTACCACTTCCATGAGCATCTTTATCTCCGGCTCAGCTAATTGAGAGCCAACCTTTTGAAGACCTGCCCTTAATTCTTCATATGACACTTTGCCATCATTGTCTGTATCCATTAACTTAAACATATCTCTTATTATTTCAACCTCTTCAACAGATAAATGTTCGGCAATTACCTACAGCCAGCACACAACGCATGTTATTTTAAAACATCAAGCAAGATACTACAAGATCTTCAGAATTGAAATGAAAATTGCACATAATACGAGTAAAAATCTTACCCGCAATGCTTTCTTCTTGAATCTGTTCATCACTGCAAACTGCTTAAGCCTTGTTCTCACAATATCTCCTAACGGGACATTAGGAGCTTTCTTGGCATTTTGTATCCATGGATGGTCTGTCAAAAACAAAAAGAAAAGAGGGAAAGTTGGCATTATTTTTCACAAACAAGAGGTCTGTTGCAAGAAAATTATCAGTATATTAACTTTGTACACTTTTCTGCCCGGCATAATTCATGCCTGCAACAACTTCAACATTCTCTCCTATTTAATGTGTAACAGATATGTATGTGGTTGAAATAAATAAACTCTTTACCCATCTAAAGGTGTTCTGTCAACAGCATACACATCAATCTTATAAATCGCCAAGATGTCTGGTAGATCTTACATGCTTTGAGATACTAAGAAAACCAATAGTGCCTGAAGTTGATTGCTTTTGCAGATACTTTTTCGAATAGCACCCTAATATATTACAAAAATCTGCTTCTGGCCTGCTTACAGGATAAAATCAGCTACTATTAATTCTCTAGCCCCATAATCGAAGAGATTATTTTCCAAAGCAAATCCAAGTATTCAACAACACTAATGATTATTCTGCCTGAGCCATCTATTCATACAAAGATCTTTAAAAAGAATCAAAATTCTTTTGTTTCATTGACATGGTGAATTGGCTATTAGGTTTTCCGTTAAAGTCTAGAAATGAGCCATACAGTGAACACGACACTAACATTTGCCACCAAGTGACGATCAACACACTGGAACACGATGATTCCCCATTTTGAGCATTCCAAACATCAAGTATGTCATGCTAGTAACATTTGACACAATTGGCATAATCACTGTGCAAGTATATGATACTATCCCAATGCAGAAATATTGCAGAATGCACAGAATGGAACCATCAAGCCAAGATTTAAGTCCAGGAAGTCCTATGAAGTCTTACCAAGCACCTGCTGAGCAGTCAACCGCTTCCTAGGAGCAGGCTCCAACATCTGCCGGACAAGACTCTTAGCCGACTCTGATATCTGAGGCCAAGGCTCCCTTTTGAAATCAATAACCCCTCTCAAAATTGCCAGAGCAACACCTTGCTCGGTCTCTGCAGAAACCATCAAGAGAAATGGTGAAATATAAGCTCCAATCTGCTAATAGCTTGACCATCTACTACGTTAGAAGCAGCAGTGACATGGTCAAACAGAGGAAGTACCTGCCCAAAATGGAGGAACCCCACACAATAAAATATAGAGTATGACACCAGCACTCCACACATCAACTTCCGGTCCATAATTTCTCTTCAACACCTCCGGCGCCATGTAGTACGGACTCCCCACAATCTCTGAGAATCTCTCCCCTGTGTGACACCGAAGTTCAAAACTTCAATACCAAAATAGAAAAAAACTTTATTGATCAAATTTTTTGAAAAAAGATAGAAAAGATCAATCTTGCAGACTATAAATTCAGCCAATTGATAGAGAAAAAAACAAAACACTCAAATCAGAGCAGTAAACCCCGCATCTAACGTCGGAGAGACCCCAACTCAAAAAAGCTTAAAATTAGTCAAAATTCAAAAGAAAAATAACCCTAAAGCCCAGCCAAACATTTAATCCCACCAAAAAAAACCACTCAAAATAAATAAAAAGGAAAAGAATCCAGAAACAACAAAAAGCCCTTCTCACTCTTTTAAAAAAACCAAAAAAAGCTCCCATCTTTCCCAACTTTAACTAGCCAATTAATCCAAAGAACAACTCAAATTTCGAACCCAAAAAAAAAAAATCGGACGCCCAGGTCTGAAGATAAAAACAAGTCGCAATCTTTCCAAACGTAAAATCACCCAAATAATTGAAAAGAAAAAAGAAAAGTTCGAAATCAAATCAACCCAGAAACACCATATCCATCACCTTATCTCCAGAAAAAGAAAAAGACGAAAAGCTCCAACCTTTCTGAAAACTAGAAATACCCACCTGGCTTGAAAAACACAGACAAACCAAAATCAATGGCTTTAAGCACAGAATTCTCCTTTTTATTAGCAAACAAAAAATTCTCCGGTTTCAAATCTCGATGCATAACACCATTCTCATGACACATCCTCACCACCTCCGCTATCGTCCTCGCCACGTTCGCCGCTGCTCTCTCACTGTAATGCCCTCTCGCCACTATCCTATCAAACAACTCTCCTCCTTCACACAACTCCATCACCAAATGCACGTTCTCGTAGTCCTCGTAAGTAGCTTTCAGCCTCACCACGTTCGGTTGCTCCGGCAACGTCGACATGATCGCCACCTCTCTCCTCACGTCCTCTATATCCACCGCCGTCCGGAGCTTCCTCTTCGATATCGACTTGCAAGCCAGGGCCTCCTTCGTCTCTCTGTCCGTACACAAATAAGTAATTCCAAATTCGCCCCGGCCAAGCTCGCGGCCAAGGATGTACTTGTCACCGATCTTGGGGCGGTGACTGAGGGGAACGACGCCGTCTTTGAGTACGCGGATAGGGGCAGGGGAGCGAGTGGGGTCGGGTGGGGAGGAGGAGTAGGGGTTGGGTTTCCGGTTTTGTGGGTTTTTGGGTCTTTTCTTGCGGTGGTTTGTGGTGGTTGTGGAGGGTTCCTCGGAAGGTCTGATGCAGGCGTTGCAGTTACCCATCGGAAGGGGAGCAGGCGGTTGCGGCGGTGGTGGTGACGGTGGAGGGAGAGAATACACGGGGATTCAGTTGAGCTGTTGAGGAAAAGAAGGGTTTTTGAAAATGGTTTTTCGTGTTCAGTGTATATTCTGTTTGTTGATTTTAAAATTAAAAAAAAATGGATTAATGAGTAAATAAGCATTTGGTTGAATATGCGCCACTGCACTGCTGAAGTTGTTTCTTTTACTTTTTCAAATATATAATATAATTTATTTATTGGCAAAATAATATAATTTATTTTAAAAAAATAGTTAATTTTTTATTTTTTAAATAAATATGATTGTTTAGGAAGGTTCTTATTGCTAAATATTATTTATGACTGATTTGGAACGACTACTATATAACATATATTATTTATTTTATTTTTTTAAGTCATTTTATTTTTTTTCTTTACTTTATTATTATTTAAAAAATATGTTAAATCTTGTATTTTTTAAACAAAGTCTTTATTGCTACCCAAACGAAGTGAGCATGTTCTATCAATATAATATTATCTATATATATATTTCTATTTGAAAAATTATTTTTTTATACTATATATAATTTATTAATCTATAATTTGTTTGAATTCAAACCAAAAAATAAACACCACCAAGTGGTTTTATTTGTATTTAAAAAATGCATGACGTTATTTACTATTTAAATATATTGTGTTAATAAAAAAACATGTTAATCTTTTTTTTTCACGGTTATAATTTATTAAATTTATTACTGCTGTCATTTACCTCTTAATGCAACTAAAATAAACACTATATTAATACACTATATATTGAAATGGTAAAAACAAATATTTTATTATATATAGAGAGAATGAAACTTATAATTTTATATTGTAAAAGAGATTGGGGGAGGGAGGAAAAAGAAAGGAAGGTTTGCAATTGCAGGGGTTGATGATGATTTGATTGAGAGTTGAATTGGTGAAGGGTTGTGGAGTTTGTTGAGTAAAGTGGCAGGCAGCTAATAGCTGTGTTTTTTTGGCTCATTACATTAGCTTATGGTGAAGTTTTTTCTAATATTGAATTTGTTATTTATGTATTTTTGAATTGGTTCACTTTCATAAAAAATAATACGTAATTGATTTAAGTTTTGAAAATGCCATCTATTATTTATCATTTATATATTTCTAATCAAACTAAAATTCATGTAGTAAATTTACAAATTTTAAAGTTGATCACTCAAATTGACGAATATTTATATAAGCAATAACAAAGCACTCAACTAGTTTGAAACAACAAAAGTTTAAAGTAAAAAAACTTTAAAAAACTTTTTTTTTTGTTTAATGGGACAAGAGACCATTTCTTGGTTTAGTTGTTCATAAGAAAACAACATCAATAGTGAATTCAGTACATAAATTGTGGTTTAGTTTAGTGTTTTTGGGATAACAAAAGGATTTATACCTAGTCGTCCTCTGCTTAATTGGTCCAAAACAGGTTGCTATCTTTTCTTTGACTCATGGAAGTTGCAAAAATTAATAATAAAACATATTGATTTCGGAATTGATTATATTAATTAATGGATTAATATGAGGACTCGTTGACTTGTGTGTGTGTTTTTTTATAGGTGAAGAAGGGTTTGAAATGAAGGGTTGAGATGGTTTGGCGTTTGTAGCACAAAGTTGTTGAAGAAGTTGGTCACCGGTTGAAGAGAGACGGCGTCTCCTCCATTTGACTTAGACCCAACATTTCCATACAAACATATTCAACTTATTGTTGGATCTTCCGCTCTATTTCTTCTCTCTTCATTGTTCGGTATTTTTGTCCTTTATAACCTATATCCACCAAAAAATTCAATAAACATCGCCAAATTGTAAAATTAAATTTGATTTTTGAGAGATAGATTGTAAAAGTTAATATGGATTCGCAAATTTTATAAAATATACAGTGAATACCGATGTCATGCCTTATAGAAACAAAAGATTGGATGGTGGCAGCTGAGAAATTATTATAATTGCGGGAGGAGACTTGGTCAAGATTAAAAAACTAAAATTAAATACCCATTAATGTGTTTCTTGGAGAAATATTTGGAATAAGATTCCACAATCAAAGTCAACAAAATGATGAAATTAACAGCTTTGCCTAAAGCTATCATAATGCACACCGGAGCCTTTCGTCCCCTCAACCCCACCTCCCTTCTTTACCCTAAAATTGTCCAACACCGTCCAAAATCAAATGTGGGACTAAGTATTTAGCTGGTTCAGATGACTTTGTTTTCTATAATTCATTCTTGTTCGAGAAGAAAGAGATAAGAAATTTTGAAATTCTTTTATTGTCTAATCTCCTACATCTCTCTCTTTCTCTTTCAAATAAATCGCATGGATAGCTAAGAGAAGCCACTCTGACCTAGGCGTTAAGTTTGGGTTCGATGCATTAGAGATGGAGGGCTTGAAGTTAAAAAAATATGTATTAAAAAAATCATTTTTAATTTTTAAAATGCTTTTATTGAATTTAACTCCATAATTTATTTTTTGAGATATTATAGACGTGAAGTGATTAAAATAAATTTAAATTATATTAAAAGTATTTCCTTCAAAATAAACATGATTATTTTTGTAATATTCGAGGAACTTTTTTTTTTCACTACTAAAGAAAATCCAATTTATCATTTCACTATGCTTCCTCGTGAAATTTAGCGTGTGTTTTTAAAAAAACGTGTTTAGTTTGCAACATATTGCATATTCAATATACTGTGATTTTTGAAAGATATGTCAATCTCTCTATATTTTTATTATACAATTTGTTTAAACTATCTACTACTCAAACTGCTAAAACGAAACCGCATTTGTAAATGGTAATCAATGCCTGCAAAAAAATGATCCAACAAGAATCTAATCCAGAATTGGGTTTTCAAATAGGTGGGTTGGCTTATTCTTAACGCATTTGAAAGAAAGATTTGTTTGGAAAAGAATCATAACTAAGAAAACATGAATGTAAATAGAAGTAATAATGGTACCATGCAAAGTAGGACATAGAGGTTTGGGTTTTGGGTTGTTTTTTCATTTCCTATATATAGGTGACACCTCAAAATGTGAAGATTAAAACATTTTCCTCCACATTATTATTTGTTACATGATTACGGTGAGCCAAGGGCATTTTCGATATAAATCACTGTTACATGTTTGCTATGATGTTGTTAGCTCACCTCATTCTATTGAAAATATAAACCATAAATCCATTTTTAATTCATACACCATGGCCGTCCCTAATTGTGTTGTCCATATTACAATAGACAACTGACATCCAACTGATTAAACAAAATGTGTAGTCTTTTTCTTTGATAAATCATTTTATAATTTGCCTCTATTGAAAATCAAAATTCGTTAATTATTGGTGTTGAAATTGACTTCAATATCAATGAGCCACAATTTATCGGCTAAAGAAAGAAGTGTACTCTAGTTTCTTTGCCTCCACACAAATTAAGAGCCAAGCTGATTAAATAAGAAAATAACAAATCACAAATTGGGTTTTCTACATATCTAAAGGCAACTTGTGATTGCAAGTAAAGTTTCAGTATTTGAGTTTCAAAAGATGTATGTTTACGAAAGAGGAATTTGAATCTTAGTGTCATTTTTCTGTGGTGAATCTATAACGTTATACAAATTAATCGCATTATAATCTTAAATTTTCTTAACCTTGAAATGAGATGCTCAACTCTATCATAAACATGCAATTCAATCTCAATTGCTTTAATGACTTTATTATTGGAGAAAACCTTCTGAAATGTCTCGACTTAATGTTTTCGTATTTTTTATTTTAAAGACGTGTAATTTATTTTAACTCTTTATTATTCAACATGCAAAATATATTCCTCGCTCGAACAAACTTGGACTTGCAGGTCTTACTCGGACCCGACCAACAATCTAGCAACCTGTATCAAGTTTTTTTCTTTTTCTTTCTTTCTTTTAATTCTAATAAATTGAATGATAGATAACAGGTACAAATCGATAGATTACATAGCAAAAAAGTAAAAAAACTGGCACATCTTTTATAAATTATCATAAACAAAGTATGTAATATATTGCATCCATATGCTTCAAAACAATTAGGCCTTCTTTTTGTTCTCTTCATATAGAGAGAAGATGCACCAACAATACTATAGACTATAAAATACGATCCCCATTATTAAATAGAGCTAATTAGATGTTACAACTGAAGATGAAACATTCTGTGCAAAAACAAAAAACAAAAAAAATGAAGATGAAACAATGGATGTATGGAGATTCCTACCAATGTAAAGATCTTTAATAGCCTTTTCTTTTCGGTGCACATTTTGAATTTTTAGCCATACTTTTCAGAACGAGCAACTTTCTTGCTCCACCTCCATCACCACATAGTTGCAATATCGAGACATATATAGTTCTAGACTTGTAAGAAAATCCTTTATTCTAGTAGACAGGAAATTTTTTATATAGTATTCAATATGTGTTAAATCAAACCGTTTTCAAACAAATCTCCTACATATATTTTTTGAACTGGTATCTTATACTACTCTTTACAATCCAATCTCCTCTAAGTGAATTTGACCCCAAGACCTCAAGGTTTTAAGGTGAACATAGTTGTTAATTCAACTAGCCTCTTTGCTCACAAACCTGCTATGTGTTAAGAACTCCAAATAGTGAAAATATATAAAAAAGGAAGGGCATCGGCTAATGAATTCTCGACATTCTAATTTGACAAGTGGTTTGGTTTGAGATGCACATGCCCATAGTATGTGTGTATTTTGAGAGATATATTAGAAGTGGGTAGGTAGGCCCTTTATATACAGAATCCTCATTGTTGCATGATTAGCTGTTTTTTGCTATATGCCGAAAGCAATTTAGCATGAATAAGATATTCAAGTCACGTTAATTAAACAATTGAGATGCTTTTAAATTGAATAGAAAATATGATTAAAACACTTATAGATTGATAAATTAAACAGAAAATAAAAATAAGAGATCATTTGGTTAGTAAAATTTTAAAATGTGTATTTTTTTTAAATGTGCATTTTAAATATGTTGATTTTGTAAATATATGGACATTTGACAAATATACCATTTGGACAGTTGGTATGGCGACGTGCCTTCACTACGTACATGACTTGGATTCGAGTTTAGAAGGAATGTTAGGCTTAACTATGACTTATTGAACATTCAATAGTAAAAATAGGATCCGTATGATTAGACCTAGTTGAATTAACTACGACGGTCTCCTCTTTCAGAAAAAAAAAATCGTTCTAACTTGAGGATGAATGAAACCAAAGAAAAAAGAACACACTTCGTATGCAAGGGATATGGGACGTAAGAGGGGAGGGAGGATAGGGAATTGTTGCGGAGGCAGAGATTAGTAGGAGGGTTGGTTTGATAGCCAAAAATAAGCAATGATTGAAATGGTCCTGGAGGCTCGAAGGAAGGGAACTTTATAAGCTGGCACGGCTAGTAGGCCATGGTTAAAACAGAAGCCATGTTGTTGCATATATGACCACCATGATTGTGTTCTGTGACGAGTTCAAAGCTAAAAAAAGAAGAGAAAAAGAGACATTTATTTGTGTGCGTTACTAATGCCCAGCTCATGCACCAACCTCATAAAGCTTCAGTTCTATCCTCTTTTGGCACACCCTTTTTGGTTTTGTAAAGTAAAATGCCTTTTAAGCTATTTTCTTTTAATTTTGTTTTTGTTTTGTATTTTTTATCTCATTATCCACTTAATTTTCCCTCACGACGAAATCTCTATTTGCCAGGCCCAATTGCTATGTATTCTCTACAATTTCAGGCCCTGGTATGTGATTTGCAGGTGGGTTAGTCCAATTGCCGTTGCCCGTGAGCCGTTTGCTTGGACTAATTTGTCACCATGCCCAACTAAATTATGCATATTATACCAATTAGGGTGAATAATGATTCCGCCCCCTGTGGTTTGTTCTAATACGTAATTTTGTCCCTTATTTTTAAAAAAAAAAAAGTGATTTCATTCCTCTAATGGCGGATTTTTTTATTTAAAATTGTTGTAGACCATGTCTCTCGATGATCGCGCGTTAAACTCATCCATTAAGGTATTGCGCTTATGGGCCTTTAGGGTTTTTGTCCATGAAAAGATGCTTCAGTGGTTTGAGCGAAAAAGGTGCTTATAAGTGACTATTAGACTCAACTCTTGGGCGATGTGTGAGCATGACACTACAATGACTTCGTAGGGTGTTTGGGAATATACTTTAGCTCGAATGCTTTTTGCTCGAGTTATCACAGTCGTCACTCGTCACCAATTGTTGTGGATCATGTCCCCCGACGATCACGAGCTATGCCCACCCACTAAGGTATTGACTTTATGAGTTCTCACGGTTTTGTCTTTGAAAATGATCTTCAGTGGTTTAAGCAAGGAAGGTGCTTATAAGCGACCTTTTGCCTTGACTCCTAAGTGATGTGGGAGTATGAGACTCTAAACATTGATGAAGATGAATAAATGGAAAACACGACCTTTTGCTCGTTTTCCCACATACGAGACCAATTGTTATGGACCATGTACCTCAACAATCTAACGGTAGGCTCATTCATTGAGATATTGTTCGCTCTGAGCTCATGGACGTCTCAGTAATTTGAAGGAGGAAGATGCTTATAAACAACAATTGATCTCGACTTTTAGATAATATGAGAGTATAACACTAAAAAATAAATCATGATTTCTCGCTAAGAGGAACGAAATCACTTGCCTGAGCAAAACACAGGAACGAAATCATAATTCACCCTATCAATTATAGTTTCTCTCTTTTTTTGTCTTTTTTGTTTGAAAAAAATAGTCCATTGACTTCAATAGTCATAAAAGACTTTATTACTCTGTATGGTTAAACAATAACAAATCCATCATAGGTAGGGTTGGGCACCGAGCCGAGGGTAATTTTTATGGCCATTTCATACGGGTCAGCTTCAGTTAGGCCTGGTTGATCGGGTTAGATGCCTTGCCCAAGCCTGCCCATTCAAAGGGCTAGGCTGGCCCGGCCCACGTGTTTTTTTAAATATATAAATATTCTATATTTTTTAATCAAAATGTAATTTAACATAAACTTTATTATATAAATTATACTTTAATAAATACTAAACAACTCTTAAATTTATAATTGATATCATTTTTACTAATTTAGAACACATAATACATTAAATTAATATTAATATACTATATGTTATGTATAAAAAATATACAAAATATATATATTATATATATTCGGGTCAGACCGCAGACTATTTCAAAAGTCTTGGCCCGACCCGTGAATTTATCCGGGCTGGGCATTTAATCACAGGTTGAACCACATTAAGAATACCACTACTTGAGCAATGTAGGCACCATAGTCTCTAAAATTTTATTGATTCTCAAATCGTGTTGTTATTACAATGAGACTCCCATGTTTATATTTATAGTAGTAATAATCCTAAATCTACTTAACAAGTAAATCTAATTTGACAAGTATAAAACTCCTACTCAAATATAATTTTCAAATTAATTTGATTTAATATTTCTACATGCAATCCGATAAGCACACAACGCAACTGTGCTTCTATCACCATATATAATTATGGATGCCAACTCCTAACTAAATGAGCTCTTGGCAATATGTTAAAATTTCCAAATATTGAACAAAACTAGCCTAACCAACCATTAAAATGTTCTTTGTAATTATGTTGGTCCAAAACGAATTAAATTTGTTGGAGGAGGGTTTCCAAATCTCAATTAAAGAGAATAATTCCTTACTAACGGGCTATTTAATATGTATTTTGTAGGATATGTAAATCAACAAATAACTAAAGTAATCAAATTCTAATTTTATACTTGATATGACATGTTTAATAAAACCCACTTAATATATTTAATATCATAACTGAAACTTTACAGTCATTATGAGGAACGTTTTGAGGTGTTAATGTTCTCTTATCAACCCACTACTATAAATAGACGTTGATGGTCACTTGTCGAGGTATGCTCTACTCTCCACACATACCAATACTCTGCTGAAATCTCTACTGATTTGAGCGTCAAAGACTCCCCGGGGAGCATTCCAACCTCATCGTTCATGTCTCGATGCGACTTTCATGATTCTCGATTGTTCAAGTTGTCTTCTTTATTGTTGTTCATTTTTCGAGGCAACAACAATTGGCGTTGTCGGTGGAAAAATTGAACGAAACCGAGCCGGACATCCCGAGGAGGATACAAAGAGAGTTGGTGCAGGTGAGGGAGCCTCAGGAACTATCATCCCCACCATTCCACGTACCGATTACGAAGCACTCAGGAAACAGAACGAGGAGAACCAGAAAGCTTTGGACGAAATGACTAACTTGCTTTCACAGTTCCTTCCTCAGAAGCGACTCTCACCCACGTTGTGCGCCTACGCCAAGAGTGCCCGGAGTGGAGGAGACCAAGAAAGACTTGATGCTCTAGAACAAAACCATCGACGTGTTCCTCAAATTCCTGAGCACCAAAATCCTTTGCCCCAACAAGGGCTCCTTAATGACACAATGCCTCAAGCTCGAGTCAATCTCAGGAAGGAAAACCATCCCGATGTGCTGAGGAAGACTTGTAAGAGAAAACCTAGAGTGCCTCCGAAGAATCCTGGGGTGGAGCCCCAATCTTCAATGAGTGTTCGAGAAGCGACAAACGTAAGAAAGATGATCGAGGATGTCCTCAAGCAAAAGAGGTTGGTCCTCACAGAGGAAGAACAACATAAGGCGAAAGCTCCATTCAGTAGGGAGGTTAAGGGAAAACCACTTCCTCCAAAGTTCAAGATGCCCACATTGTCAACTTTCTCGGGAAAGGAGGACCCGTGCGAACATCTTCATAACTACGAGGCCATTATGATGCTTCATGGATGGGAGGATGCCATCATGTGCAGTGCATTCCCGATCACGCTGAAAGATCATACTCAGTCATGGTTCAAAGGATTGAAGGAGACATCTCTCTCTTGCTTCGATCAGCTCAGAAAGGAGTTCATCAATGCCTTCATCATAAACAATAAGAGGAAAAAGGATGTTACGTACTTGCTGAGCATTAGACAGAATGAGAAGGAGACACTTAGACAGTACATGGATAAATTTAGAAACGCAACTATTAAGGTTCATGATTTGCAACCAAGCGTGGCAGTAGCAGAAATGTTGTAAGGGACGCGATCAATGCAGCTACAAGAGTCGATGTCTCTGCACCAGCTGAAAACCTTGTCAGTCCTCTTCGTGCGAGAAAACAAATACATACTTCAAGTCGAAGTCCGGAAGATAATAGAGAGCAAAGAGGACAAGGACAAAAGCGGAAAGAAAGAGAGACACAAAAGGAGACGGATGAGAAAAAGTCAAAGTCACATGGCTCAAGAAGACATCATGTTCCATACTTTGAAAAATACACCTCGTTGAACGAGTCCATGTCAGCCATTTTGGAAGCGATAGGAGGCTCAAGTCTCATCACTTTTCCTCCAAAACTGACCAAGGTTTGGGAAAGAATATGGATGTGTATTGCAAATACCACGGTGCGAGTGGACACTCCACGGAGAAGTGTCAAGAGCTGAAGATTAAAATCAAGAACTTGGTTTGATGTGGACACTTAGACCAATTTGTTGATGCTGAAGCATCAATAGGGGAACCAAACATAAGGAATGATGCTTGAAGAGGTTGATCAACATAAAACCAACTAAGCACACCGCTGCTTGAAATCTTGATCTCTGATTATTGAAGTGTACTTCTGATGGTGATAAGAAGTTGAATCCCTTAAATTTTGTTATCTTTCTCCTATGTAAAATGATATCTCTCTTTTTCTGACTTTTTTTGAGAATAAAGAACAAGTTGAGGCAAGCCTAATGCTTAGCCACACATATCAAAAAAAGCCCACAAGAAGTCAGACTCATGTAATCAAAAGTGTTAGAGCATATGGTGAGTCCGAGCATGGAATCCTTACTGTCAAAGCAAAACGAACCATTTTGAAACTGCTAAAACACAGCGTGAGTAGAAAAGCTTGAGAGAAATCGGGCTCTCACGAGACAAGTATGTGAGTAGAAAAGCTTG
>CAODLS010586805.1:0-13157 GCA_948243855.1 Flueggea neowawraea | reverse complement strand
AGTGTAGTAGAAAGGTGGGCTATACAGTGGAATGGTCCACTTAGCTCTATCCACCTAAAGAACCAACGACTGTCTTTAGTGACAATCAACCTCGGTTGCTTAAAGATCTAATATAAGTCTAAGCAAATCGAGACCAAGTATCGTGTTGTGAAAGACTTGTTTGCACAACGACAAGTAAATTTGAGTACAAGTTTCACAAGGTGAAGTGAACTTGGAAATGTAAATTCATGCAAGACGTGACTGAAGATCCGTTAATAAAAGCCTATAAGGAATAAGTTCCTTAAGATCTGCATAACACCCAAAGTATGTAATCCTTTAAAACATGATCTTTAATAAGATCACCATGAGCAATATACGAGCACAAATGTTGAGAGTTGACATTTGTAGTATCGTTAAGTGAGAAAGCATGTTGGACAGAGAAGTAACCCACTCACACGGATGCTTAACTTATTTTTCCTAGTTCGTTGGGGGAAGAACTAAGATGATGCTAGTTTTGAACGTAGAAAGAGACTTAGAGTGTGTTCATAATCAAGAGGTTGTCTTGCATTTTACAATTGTGAGTTCATTGTAAAAGGACAAGAAAAAGGCATACGAAAAAATACGTACGCCATAGGAATAAATTTCTATATTGATCATTAAATTGATCAAATGCTAAATTGAGAGACTTTTAACATATTCTGTCTTAAAACCAGAAGTAATCCTGTTATGGTGTGGATTAAGGTTAGATGGCAAAATGCATCGTAACCGAATCTTCTGTGTGGTGTTAACAATGTTGTATAAACATGCGCTCCTCAAAGGGAAGGAAAGAACACCACAACACATGATCATACCATGCATGCTATATACATGACCATAGAGATGGAAAAGACTGAAAAATGATCTCACTTTTCCTAGTGTGAGACCATGTCGTGAACATGTGGTTCTTTGTACTACCTAACCTTAGAACCCTTAACACATTCAAGACAGATAGTTGAGCTTGGCTACTTTAACTTGCCGTTAATGGTTATGATTGAATCGACCAAGCGTGACAAGCTGGGCAAGTAAACTTGGCTATGTGAATTGTCTGGTGTAAGAGGGGAAGTTTGTTTCTAGATGCATTTGCACTAGTCTCATAAGTTTACTTAGCTAGCTCTAATGTGATCTATCACATGATCTGTGAACTATGAGTAAAGCTTTCGTGAGATCGAGAAGTTCGAAAGCAGCGATTGTGTGTTTATGAACTAGGCAAAAGACATACGTTCCAACAGATTGTGCTGTTGTTGCATACACTATGATAGAATGGAGTTGTTCTGCAAGAGACGCATTCTGGCAAGATTGAGTAAGTAACTGTTATATATCCCTTATAAGTGTATAGTAATTGTGCTCTTATTGTATGCTGATCGTTCGGTCTATTTCCTGTATGACTAAAGGATTGAGCATGGTTATGTGAGTGCTAACCATGTTACATGATGATGTACCATTTCGTCATGTGCGAGTGGGAGATGTTGGAAAAAGAGGTCTGCCCATGACGGGTGAACCGAACTCGGTCGGTCAATGTGTGAACCGAGACGATGGACCGAGACCAATTGGCGAGTCCAATTGAAATGGGTCCTTGAGGCCCATGTGCAAAGTCCATTCGGCTTATGGCCCATTAGGCCTATTTGGATGCTTATATATTAAGCATGAAAGAATGGAGTTCTTTCATTCTTAAAATCCCCACCAAAAACTTGAGAGAGAGGGAAATGAAGCATCTCTCTCCACTCGCTCCTCGTTTGTCGATGGTCCCGATCCACGTGACATCTAGGTTGCGAAACAGACGAGCACTCCCGTCGACAACCCCACCGTGGTTTACTTACGAGACCAACATCGAACCGATCCTGACCTTTGTCTTTCGCTGCTGGTTGGGTAGAACTTCCGCAGGAATCGAGGTAGGTAACTCGAACCTATTATTATATACTATTTATTTGTTAAACTAATAGCTAAATTCATTCAAATTTGTTAGCAGATGACCATAATCTTGTTGAATAGGTCTGTTTGTCTTGATGAAGAATGTGTTGTTATTTATGCAAATTTGACGAGTCATAGTTGGTCCCCAATGAAGGAACCATAAATCCCTAAAGCGTTCAACCTGATTCGTTCGCTAATAGTCAAATTTATTGTTTTAGTTTAATTTTAGTTATTTATTACAAATATCAACACCATATCATATTTACTTTTTCGCACACACTTGAACTGTGATTAACCGCTGTCCTTATGGTACGAACCATAGAATATTCAAGGTTTTAGTATAATTACAATCAACTATGTAAACTTGAGGAAAATCTTGATCGGCATTCTTCTTCCAACTTCTGAAATCGTTCCCACCTTATAATTATCCTTTGTTTATTTCATCCTTGACCAAATGTCTTCGAAAATACTACATATAACTTCATCTTGTCTTACAAAGGGAGTGCACAGTTCTAGGGTACCATTTTGCCCCTCACACACTGGGCTATTACGCTAGGACCAACGACCAAAATGCAAAAAATATGGATACATTCAGAGGCAAAAACTCTTTATTTTTTGCTACACCTATAGTCCTTTTATCAAAACCGATTTTATTTTGTCAAAGCATTTTATGCATAAGTTTTTTGTCACAACAAGTAAAGGGATTTCATTAAGCGAAAACCATAAATAGATTAAATCCTTCATAATTAGACAAAATTGATGCCATCTAATTTGACAAATATAATCTCCTACTATGTTGTTCGAATAGAGTATCGTCTAAAAGAAGTGATGAAAATCCTAGTGGCATGCCATAAATCATTAAATCTCCTACCTAGCATGGATATTTCACGAAAGTACTTGTCAATTACGCTTGGCTTATTTAATTCTTTGATAGCATTTTGGAATCCCACCACAAGCCGATTCTAGTTTTGTGAAGGTTGGATGACAATTACCTTATACGATGTGTTCCCTAACTGAAGCATTGCCAATTGGTAGATCCCTTCCTTAGACCCTCAATGATGAATTCTAGAAAGTTTTTAATGAATATAGCACCTCACATGGCTTAACAACCTCATACTTAGGGCTAGTGCCTGATGACATTAAGCCCATTCTTAGATATTTTACTTTCTATGGATGAAATTATTTCATTTAATCATGTTTCCGATGAAATTTGTTGCAGCCACTAGTTTCTTAAAACCAAAAAGAATTTACTCTCTCTGATCCACAAATCTCTGGGGACAGAGCTTGGGTATTTTTTATTAAACTAGTCTGTTCTTGCCTTTGAGTTTGATCTGATCTATTATGAATGAATCTGTAGGACCCTATATTTTGTCTTATATGAGATTATGTGTTTGTATTTTGTATTGGACACTATGGCAAGTCTAAGAGGTAGGGAAGTGGTTTGTCATTGTCCCATCGCTGTTGATGCCGAGTGTTCTGGCGTAGGTTAGCATAAGTTTCAAGTTGAGCCTGAGTTGAAGATTGATGTTGATACTGAGATTGAGGTTATGCCGCCTCAATAGTTGTAGTAGCCAATGGCAATGTGTTGGCTCAAATATTGGTTGGTTTCCCACAGATGCAGCAAATGCAGCAGGCCATTGTTTTTTGTTCGAGTTTCCCCCTTCCATTAAACTGGTGTGCTACATGTTCAACCACGTCTTACTAATTTTATCGTAGCTGGTTCAGCTGCTTGTTCTACTACCTTTGCAGCCTACTCCACCAGTTGTGTAACCTCAACAAGTGGTGGATGTAGCACCAGTACCAATGAGAGCAACTACTACCATTATTGTTGAGTTTACGAAGTTGAAGCCCCTTAGGGTTGAGAGGAGGGCTGGGTAGGATTCGTATAAGTTTCTAACAAATCTGGATAACATTTTCATTGTTACATTACATTGATGCTGAAAGGGCTGAGTTAGCAATCTTCAGGTTGACAGGACCTACTAGGAATTGGTGGCAAGGAGGACAAGGATTTTTCTTGGCTTGAGTCAGACAAGCTTTTTCGATAAGTGTGCTTCTTGAGTTGCAAGTACACGGTCGTTTAAGTAGTAATAATATCGTTCCACGACTATGAATTTATTCACCAATCAATTTAGTTCAATTTGTTTTAGATAATATAAATTAGATGATTAATAAAGTAAAGAGACTTCAAACATAAACTAAAATTCAACTAATGTGCTAACAAACAATCAATATCATAACTTAAGAATTAACACTATCCACATTCCCTCTTAGTCTTTCAAATGGGTTTAATGAAGTTAATGTTCTAAATATCCAATATTTTTAGTTATCCTTCTCAAGCAACAACTAATTAAACTATCAAATTGAAATAACAAGAGTGAAATTCTAATATCTCAAATATCAATTCCGACCCAAGTTATAACAATTGACTCATTAAGCAATCTTTTGAGCTACTAGTTAATCTTCACGATCTATTAATGATTCTCAATTAACCAGATGCTTATAAGTCTATTATGCTACAACTCTGATTGTACACAAAACACAAATAATCTGACATAATTTCTCAATTGTAATTAGAATAATAAAATCCAATAAACATTGCAAAGATAATATTAAATCCAAAAGATAAACATTGAAGGAATGCTTCAAGAGTTAATTCCTACAAAAAGGTTTAGCTATCCATCAAATTACTTGAAAAACAAACAACAATAATAATCAATTCCGTCAAAATAAATAATAACTAGAGAGGAGAAAGAAGAACTCTTTGGCATCGCTAGAACTCTTCTTCTTGACCCTGGCTTCGAGACCTCACTCTTGCTCTTCTTTAAAATGAATGGAAAAGATATTGTGTTGTGATGTGTTGTAGAGTATGTTGTTTCTTGTAAAGGTGGGTTTTTTTAATAGCCTTCTCCTAGTAAGCCCTCTTAAATAGCCCCATGAATGAGTTTCAATGTACCTTAGGTAGGTTACACAAGAGTCACCCTTCACTTCTAGAAGAGAAAATCCTCCTTGCCAGTTGTCCATTCTGTCTCGATTGTGACACATGTCTTAGTCGAGACCCTCCAATAAGCCTTCGTTTTGTCATGATCAAGACGTTTGTTTCGATTGAGACATACATTGATGCACATCAATGCTATCTTTCAATGCCATTTTTAACAGCTGACACCTACACCAAAGGACATTTATCACACAAATAACCACCAAACCCACTTCTTGACCAATAAAAGTCGCACTTAAGAATCACAATTAACAAATTAATAAGTGATTGTAACTTAAAAACACACATTCATTCCTAAAGTAACTCTTACATACTACTAACCCACACAGTAACACTCATAAAAGAAAACATTGACACATATTAAACACACAAAAAAAAAGTCAAATTTCACAATTATCAACTTCCCCACATTTAAAGGTTTTCTTTTCCCCAAGCAAAAAGGAAAATAAAAACACAACACCCACAACCCAAATTCATTACCCCTCACCCCATACTTAACATGGTCCAGGTTGGTATGTATCAAGAGCTTAAAAATGAACATGACTAGTTATAGGCTAGCCAACCATCTAAATAAGACTAATCTCCCTATTGTAGTGTCCCTAAAAGAAATAGCTCATACCCCACACCTTACGGTAAAATCACTTAATTGCTCAATGTATTTGTGGTTAAGTGTTTATGCTCGAATCAACTTATGGTAAATCTTTTCATCACTTGATAGTCAGTCAATTCTCCACCATTATAAAATTGAAATCAAGACACCAATCAAAAAGGACTTAAATGGCTTGTAATGGGCTAATACAAAGGTTAATTAGTTGAGAGAAAGCAATAAAAGAGCTATACATGCATATTAATCTAGCACCTGATGATGAGACAACAAAGAACACATGTCTTTTTTCCTTCTAGACAAAGCTGCCAAAAAATTCTTTATTCAATTTTTTCTCTTTTTTTTTCCCAAAATAACTTGCTTTCCAAATCAACATCAAATTGGGCAGCCAAGTCCTTTTTATGTCATGAGCACAAAATTATTCAAAAACATGTCAAATTACATATCCAAGCAAAGCATCAACAATTAAAAACAATATTGGAAATGTATAGCTAAAAAGCCTTTCATAAATAAGGGTGCAAATGTTGGAGTTATTCAACAAAAATGGGAAGGCTTAAATGGGTTGAAAACAAAAACAAGGCTAATGGTTCAAAGAGGTAAACAATGGATTAATAGATATGGTAGATACTCAATGAAAATGTTAAAACAAAAAGCTAACAAGTATGCCTTTTGTCATCTTGGAGTTCTAATTTCTAAAAAAAATGCATTCTTTAAATGCACTTCCTATCAAGTTCTAGTAGTGTTATACTATAAGTGATTATTCACACAATAAACGAAATTGAAATGCTCAAATCCTTACACGAGTTGTATGAAATTCAAGCTATTTCTTTGGATCTAATACAAAAGTTGTTCAATTCTAAACTCGAGATACATAAACTCAATCCATACAAAGATGAGAAATTAAAGGATAACAAACATAAGTACCAAGGTGTCATGAAACATTTAAAAAAAATCCTGTAAATGTGGGAAAACCGACAATGTGAACAAAATAAATAACAAAGCACACAAAACCAATAAAACACACAAAGCCTACTTCCCCACACTTAAAGTGTCACATTGCCCCCAATATGACTCTTCACACAAACATATAGCAAACAAACCACAAGAACAAAAAATGCAATTTGAAATATGAAATAGCAACAAAGAAAAGAAGAAGGTTGAAAAGCTTCTCTATTGAGGTGGAAAATCTGGCGATGACGGAGTTGGGGAAGGCACTTGAATCCCACTAATGGTGAAGGATTTGGGCATCTTCTTTTGGTGATACTTTTGATTCTTAGCCAAAGTGTCGATGATGGTAGCTATAGATGCCAAAGCAGCCAAATTTTCTTCAATCTTGTTAAGCACGGTCCTCCACCCTTCTTGGCCTCCTTCCGCATCATCCTCATCACTAGTTTAACACCTTGCATTTTCTAGTTAATAATTTCGGTAATTTTTTGTTAATTTTGAATTTAATATTGATGTTTGAGGGGTTACTTTTTTAAAAAATATATTGTTTGGGTGATAAATGAAGTTTGGAAGTGTTTTGGAATTGTTAAATTAAGTGAGAATTGATTGAAATTGGAAGAAGAGAAAAATTGGAAAAAAGAGAATAAGAGCATAAACTACAGGTCGTTTGTTGTATTTAAGCCACACTACGCGTCGTTTCGTGTGTTGTTGTCCGCATCTCTTTGCTATCGTTCACGCGTGTGATAGTGGGCCAAAACTGAAACTACATGTCATTTTGGTTTTCTTTTAAAGCCATCCACATCACCGTCTTCACTCTTCTGTTTCTTTGCTTCTTCACTTCGTCACTTCGTTTCTTCTCTTCTTCTTCACTTCAGATCTGATTTTCTTCACCTTTCTCTGTCTCTCGTTCATTTCTTTTCTCCAATCAAGGTAAGAAATTGTTTTTAAACATATTATTTCGTCTATTTTCTGCTTGAAAATTCTGAGTTTTCGTTTGAGACCGAATTGGATTATTACGGTTCAGATTTCATGATTTCCATCCAAAAATGAATCGATTTGTGTTGGGTAATGATGGGTTAAGGTCGAATATGTGTGGCATTGGCTTGGTTTTGGCGATTTGATGGATTGTTTGAAATGGGTCCATTTAATCCGAATTTGTAAGGACGAGAATGGATGGTTTTACGCCGATTTTGATGAAACTGATGCTTATTTTGGACTTCTGGGACTGTTTAGAATCGATTGGAACAATTAGAAATGTTGGGCCTCGATCGGTTCTGGTTTTGGGACGTTTCGATGTAATTTCGTGACAAAAGGACTGAAACATAATTTTTCTTGACTCTTAATAAATTGAGGACTAGACGTGATAATTTTCCTTGACTCTTAATAATAGTCAACACCTACCAAAATATATTTATTACCAATGAAAGAAGGAAAGGGACCCATAAAATCCAACCCCACAAATCAAAAAACCTCAACCTCAAGTATACTAGAAAGTGGCATTTCATCCCTTTTAGCGATATTGCCCACTCTTTGGAACCGATCACAATGCATCACAAACTCCCTTACATCCTTGAATAATAACGCCTAATAGAACCCAAAGTCTAAAATGCGAGCAGTTGTCTTGTTAGAGTCATAATGGCCAACATAAGGTAAGTTACAACATTGAGTGAGAATGTCTAACATTTCCTCCTTTAGCACACATTTTCTGATCAACCAATCAACACAAAATTTATAAAAGAAAGGCTCTTCCCAAAAATAGTGAGAAACATCAAAGAAAAACCTCTTGTTTTATTGATAAGATAAATCGGAAGAGACTATACCACTTGCTATATAGTTTGCCTAATCCACATACCAAAGAGTGGACAAGTGTTGAAATAAAAGTATTGATTCATCTGGAAACTCTTCATTTACCTCCCTCTCTTCTTGCTCATTCATCCTCTATAGACACAACAAATGATCCACTACCAAGTTTTCAGTTCCCTTATTGTCTTTGATTTCCAAGTAAAAATCTTGAAGTAAGAGAACCCATCTAATAAGCCTTGGATTTGTATCCGTTTTGGCAAAAAGATACTTAAGAGCTGCATGGTCAGTGTATACAATAACTTTTGAACCCAAAAGATAAGAAAAAAATTTATCATAAGTATACACTACCACGATAAGCTCCTTCTCGGTTGTGGTGTAGTTCAATTGGGCACCAATCAATGTCTTACTTGCATAGTAGATACCATTGCATAGTAGATACCATGAAATTTCTTGTCCTTACTTTGGCCTAGAACACAACTAAGAGTTTCATCACTTGCGTCACATATGATCTCAGATGGTATGCACCAATCCGGTGAAGATAAAATTCATGTGGTAACCAATGCTTTCTTTAACCTATCAAAAACACTCAAAAAAGAAGAGTCAAAGTTAAATGGTACATCCTGTAGTTATAAATTTTTAGTGGCCTTGCAATGGAATAGAAATCCTTAATAAATCGGCGATACAAACTGGTATGGCCAAGAAAAGCATGAACGTCCTTCACATTTGTGAGAGGTGAAAACCTTGCTATCACATCGATTTTTGCTCCATCCATCTCAATGCCCTTCTTGGAAATTTATGCCCAAGAACAATGCCTTCTTCCACCATGAAATAACATTTTTCCCAATTAGGAACCAAGTTGGCCTCCTTACACCTATGAAGCACTTTCCTCAAATTCTCCAAACACAACTCAAAGGTTCCCCTAAAAAAATGAAAATTTATCCATAAACACCTGCATAATTTCCTCAATCATGTCAACAAAAATGACCATCATACACCTTTGAAAAGTGGCCGGTGTATTACACAATCCAAATGGCATCCACCTATAAGAAAAATTCTTATATGGACATGTGAATCTCGTTTTCTCTTGGTCCTCTACATATATAATGATTTATTGTAGCCCAAGAACCCATCAGGGAAGCAATAGTAAAATGAACCGCAACTCGCTCAATCATTTGATCCACAAAAGGTAGTGGGAAATGATCTTTCCTAGTGGCCAAATTCAACTTTCTATAATCAGTGCAAACTCTCCAACTAGAAACCACTCTAGTAGAAATCAATTCCCCTTCCTCATTCTCCACTACGGTCATTTCCCTTCTTTAGTAACTTGCTCTTTTCTTTCTTATGCCCTCTTTCTCATTGTCCCTTTTTTACTCTCTCTCTCTCTCTCTCTCTTTCACTCTTATAATCTCTCTCTATTTGGCTCTTTCCATTAACATTGATCATCTTTGTACTCTTTCACTCTATTCATTTGTTTTCTTAGAGTTCAAATTCGAACCAAAGAGGGAGACATAAAGACAATCTCGACAAACGCCAAGGAGAAGGAGATCATGAACAAAAGAGACGAAAGAGATGCAGACAGTGGTGAATGAGTCTTGAATGATGGAGAACGAATATGAAACAATAAATTATGAATTATGAACAATGGAAGACGGCTCTCCACGTTGTTGGAAAGTTTCTAGTGTTGTCGTCGTTGTTGATGGTTGATATAGTCAGTTATGGCAGCGTTTTCGATTATGTAGTAAGGAGAGATGACTAGGGTTGCAAAATCCTAATTGCTACGCTGTTGTGTTCAAAAATATTCTTTTTGTCCCTGTAATGTAGCAAAATTGTGCAAACAATCCTCAGTTCTTTAAAATTTTTGTAAAAATCCTTAAAAATGCTATCCGTCCTAAATTTCTACCTTTGTACACTCATGTATGCTTTTGTACGGCTTTAAAAAAAATGAAAGTTTTGGAGGTTTAATGTAGATTTGCACATTAATGTACACTACACATGTGGACACTAATTTCCACCAGTGTACACTTTTTTTTTATCATGATGTGTACAGTAGTGAATACACCAATAAATCGCCTTGACAAAAAAAAGCCCATGAATTGTGCACTTGTGTACATTAGTATACACGAATGTACACCTATATGGAAGAATGTACATGAACAGTTCAACTTAAAAAAAAATGCTCTGTACACTTGTGTAGCCCAACTAAAATTTATTAAATTTGTTTTTTTGAATTGTGATCACATTTGTACACTTGTGTACACCATTGTGCAGCTATGTAACATGCTGATCAATTGGCTATATATACAAATCCACAGTTTCCTACATGACAAGCTTGTCAAAAGGGGCATAAAACAAAACAAGACACACAAGTTCAGATGGGTTAGTAGCCTTATTCCATCCGAAGACAAATCTAAGCCTTATAATTTGTTATATTTTTGGTCTTTAATCCATATGTCCCTTTCAATCTCTTTCTTCAACCCCCCACAATTCAAGCATTAACATATGACATGCATGTGAAAGCATATGATTTAAAGCCCTAGGGCTTAATTTTTGATGCAATTTGCGTCCAAAGTCAAGTTCTTGTCTTCAAAAATTTTTCTGTTAATCAATTCAAGATAACGACATGGACCATTAATTATTGTATACGTGTGTGGTCATTATTTAAAGCATGTGAATTTACAACACATATTATATTGTTTAAAGTGTAATGTGTTTTTTCCATTTTCCTTGTTACAAATATCAATTTTGTTCTTCTTTTATTTGCTAATATGCTCTTAGGTAATATTTTCCTACAATCGAAATCATTAAAAGTATTAGAAAATGGATACGTCCATGACGGGTTTATGAGTAGAATCCAAATCCGAATTGGAATGGGTATCCAATTAGACTTTTACTAACCTTAATAGGTTTTGATGAGCAGGCTCTTGATTGGGTTAGAAGAGTTCATTCTTAGTCACCATATAAAAAGGTGACTCACAACCCTAATTAATCTAATCCACACACAATACACACAAGTAGAAAAAAACACTCCCCTCCAACATGTGTGTCCTCAGCCTTGAGTGGAGAAGAGGAAGAAATTCATCTTCATCTAGCATACTACACAGTCCTACGGTGACTCTTCTGTGGCTTTTTGGTTGCGAATCAATGCTACGTTCTCGTCATTAATACGATCATGGTTCATAGAGACTAGTGACAAGTTAGTTCATGTGTATCCAATCAACCTATTCCACTGCGCATATCTAGGTAGGATCTTGATCCATCTATTTAATTATTTGTTGATTTATTTATTGTCTATCATTACTAGATACCTTCATTAGTATCAGAGTTTAGGCTAGTTTTGTTGAGTTTGGTTTTGATGATGAAGAAGGAAAAACATCGATGAAAAATGTGCGAAGTTACATACTTGCTGATATTCGTCAATAAGACACCTTAATGATCACAACGCACACTAATGGTTTGTCAACGTGCCTTATACGTCAACAACGTGCACTAATGAAGCAACAATGTACCTTGCGAATAATCTAATGTTCTGGAATTCTTATGGACAACACTAAGGCGCGATAATGATGAATAACGCACGTTGTCGAAGGAGTATTTAGAATTTGTTTAAAATATCAAGTTGAAGGAATATGGATGGTATCAAGAACACCCGCTGTTGATTAAAGGTGCAATCTTTGAAGAACTAATCAACACACGTTAGAGATGAACTACGCACGTAGATGAAGCTTCAAGTGAAGACAAATATGAGACACTCATCGGGAGTTAAATTAGAATATTCTCTGAGGTGCTCACGTAGATTTCAAAGGAGCAATCTTAATTAGATCCGTCAATGCACTTAGAAAAGGTAGCAACACACGTTGATGAACATCTGAGTGAAAGTTCATATTCTGGAATGAGGAACAATGCACGTTGATCATTCAACAAGGAATGCTGAAGTGATGATCAACACACGTTAATGACTATCTAGGCACGCTAATGAAAGCCATTTTTCAACCAGAAGCACTGCAACTTCAACAAGGCACGCTGATGGCCAACAACACACATTGATATCTAATACAAACTTGAAGAAGGTGCATTAATAGGGAACAAAGCACGTTAATGGTAATGACGTCATTTAAATCAGAATTTTCCAATGTCTCACAACTACTACTTCGAGGATTCAATGGCTATAAATAGATGTTCTAAGACATAAGAGAAATAGGGAGATACCCTTGTTAGAATTGCTATTCACTTTATTTCTCTTCTCTACCTTTCAAACCCATTTGAGCTATTTACTTACAATCTTATTGTTAGGTTGATATGAGCTTTAATCTGTTATACCTTTGGCGTTTAATATTGTATCAAGCAAATTTATTTTCTTGGGGTAGATATGTTTTCTTGTTGTGCCTTAGAAAATAAGAGTGGCTGCTAGTGAGCATTAGAAAACTAGAGGTTTAGGTTTTCTGGTTTGTTACCTGCAAAAACTAGAGGTTTGGTTTTTTTTTGTCCTAAAAAATAAGTGCTTTCAGTTTTCTCGTTGAGCACACAAAAACTAAGGATTTGGTTTGCTTGTTTTATCCTTAAAACAATGTGTAACAGTTTGCTTGTTGATTTCTTAAAAACAAGTGTTGTAAACAGTTTCCCTCCACCCGGAAGTGAGGAGATAGTGGATTGAATTTCTCTAATGGGCCTAGAGGAGTGGAGGTAGGTCAAGGAGGACCGAACCACCATAAATCTTGGACTTTGATATTTCTCTTCCCTTCTCTCTTTAATTTGCATTTGATTTTTATTGTTGTGTGTGGATTGGATCTTTAGTTTCATTACTTCTGCATTCCACTTTGATTTTAGTTTTAAAAAGAAATTTTTTGTTTGTTTTAGTTTGCAAAAGAATTTCAACAAAGTTTTTAG
>CAODLS010586735.1:0-18024 GCA_948243855.1 Flueggea neowawraea | reverse complement strand
TTATTTCAAAATAAAATATTTATTTTAAAATTCAAAATAAAATTCAAAACAGATAAAATACTTATTTTAATAATATAAATAATAATAGTGGATGAGCATACATGACATAAATTGATTTACATATATATATATATATATATCAGAAATCAAAAACACAATACTGAATATTAATACAGAAAACACATATAATTACAAAAGCATATTACTGATTTTAGAATTCAAAATAATATTCAAAATATATTTTCATAACAGAATTTTCACGTAAATCAGATTTCATTATTAACTAGATAATTATTAGTCAGATTACAGATTATATCTAGACACATCAAAAACTATACAGAGACCAGAGTTGAAGACATAACTTATGTGTCTGAATCTGTTATCGCACTCACCTGGATGCCTAGCTAATAATCCAACTCATGGTCCACCGGTGAATGGTTGAGCAATTCGAAAATCAAACGAAACCAAAAGCAAACAACAGAACTGAAAACATACAGACAAATTATAACAGAATCAGACACAAAATAATACACGATATTATGGCTTTACAAAATATATATGAGATGCAAATACAAACTCAAATATCAGATGTCGCCAGAAATTTTATTGCAATCAAATATCTAACATTTTTTTTTTCGAAAATCTAACATGTCACAAAATTACAATTTATTCGACCTCAAAAAATTTACAATTTATCACCTAACTTTTTAGGATTATTAATTCTCAAATATTTGAATTAAATCTTAACTTTTAGAATTTATAATTCGCCAAATATCTTTAAATTTACAAATAAGACTTCTCGTTTTCTGGAATGACATCTATTACACTTTCTTACACATGACAATATGTTTTCAATTCGGGCCCATTCATCAAAACTGGCCCAGTACGTAAAATATCACGTCCTGTCCTCAATTTATTCAGACTTAGGGAAAATTATGTTTTCAGTCCTTTCGTCACGGAATTACAGAAAAACGTCCCAAAACCCGAACCGATCGAGACCCAACATTTCTGACTGTTCCAATCGACTCTAAACAGTCCCAGAAGTCCAAAATAAGCATCGGTTTCATCAAAATCGACCTAAAACCGTCCATTCTCGTCCTTACAAATTCGGATTAAATGGACCCATTTCAAACAATCCATCAAATCGCCAAAACCAAGCCAATACCACACATATTCGACCTCAACCCATCATTACCCAACACAAATCGATTCATTTTTTGGACGGAAATCATGAAATCCGAACCCTAATAATCCAATTCGGTCTCAAACGAAAACTCAGACTTTTCAAGCAGAAAATAGACGAAATAATATGTTTAAAAACAATTTCTTACCTTTATTGGAGAAAAGAAATGAACAAGAGACAGAGAAAGGTGAAGAAAATCGGATCTGAAGTGAAGAAGAAGAGAAGAAACGAAGTGAAGAAGAATAGAAACAGAAGAGTGAACACGGTGATGTCGATGGCTTTAAAAGAAAAACAAAACGACATGTAGTTTCAGTTTTGGCCCACTGTCACACGAGTGAACGACAGTAAAGACGACAGCACAAGGAAACGACGCGTAGTTTGGCTTAAATACACTGAACGACCCGTAGTTCATTCTCTTTTTTCCCAAATTTTTCCCTCCTTCAATTCTAATCAATTCCCACTTAATTTAACAACTCCAAAACACTTCCAAACTTCATTAGTCACCCAAACACTATTTAAAAAAAAATTAACCTCTCAAATATCAAATATTAAATTCAAAATTAACGAAAAATTACCAAAATTATTAGCCGAAAAATAACGTTACAGTAGGTCCAAAGTATGGTCAACTCTGGAGAAAGATGGTTTTTTTACTAGTACTTTTAAATCATAAAGATGCATTTGAAGATTTTATTATATGTGGCCACCACCTCGAAATCATAATCAAAATTCATAAAAAAAAAAATCTAGAGCAACAGAAGAGTAACATGTGTAGGTTTCAAGCACGAAGTCAAATTAAATTCAGAACAACAATATCAAAACACTTCAAATGTTTAATGCCTGTTTTAAACAAAACTCTTAGCCTTCTACAATGAGATACAGGCCATAACATGCAATCTATGCAAAATTTAATTATCTTATTATCTGAATATAACCATATAACCATTTTTCCCAAAATTTTTCTCATGAGAATTCTTTGCTTTCCATAACCAACCAGAGTCAATGCATGTCCCTCGACCAAATAATCTTTTTTATCAAACACTCCACTATTGTAGGTTCTAGAGTTATATCCAACCCAAATAATAACAGCAACTGGTAGTTTCAAAACAACCCTCCTTCATGCGTCTTCATCATTGAAACGAACACTTTCGAAATCAGAAATGCAAAAATAGGGTTTTGCCTTTTGGCACAACAAATCTACTCCTACATAAGCATAATCCTCCTCTCTTGCTATCTCGTTCTTCGTGACATAGTAAAAGACTTTCATTTTTGTAGCCTCCATTATAGCCATCGCTCCAGTCGTCGCAGTCGATAAGTTGCTGCAGTGAAAAGAGGCACAGATCACCCCCGACAATGTTTTGCAGCACCTCAACACAAGCAACTACTGCTAAGGCCAAGTAGGAGCCGCAATCCTTTTGATGTCTGACTGGCGTTACAGCAACAAATTCTCTCCAATCAATGCTATCAAGCACAACCTCCTCATCATTCTCAACATGAGTTAAATCCTTTTCCATCATTAGAAGAGAAACAACTTCTTCCTTTTTCTTCCGCGTTGTTTGGATAAGAACAGATCCAACTCCAACCAATGTCAACAAAACAAGTAGTTGCTTTGTTGAGGATTTTCATTAGATGAGGATGAGGATGAATTACGAAATCTAATATTGGAAGAACCGTCAAAATTGTCACTTATTTTGAATGAATATCTAATGTTGAATAAGATTAAAGATGATGGCAACAATTATGAAAGAGTTTTTTATAGGAAAAAATTATCTTAAGGTGACAAGGTAAAATAAAAGATAATCAAAACTATTTTTACGGTGGATATGACGTTAAAATCCATTCAATAGTCGAAATGAAGATTGCAAAGTGATAAGGATGATGCCTTTTTGCATGCTCTTGTCAATTCAGCTATGCAAAGTGATAAAACTTTTGCATACTCTTAGCAATTCAACTGCAAAGTGATAAAACTTTAACATACTCTTGTCAATTCAACTGCAAAGTGATAAAGCTTTAACATGCTCTTGTTAATTCAACTGCAAAGTGATAAGGACGACTTTATTGGAACGATTAAGAGGAAGAGGAAATCTAGTCAACGGTTGCAAAGAAGATTTCGGATTATCGTTATCTACATCTTCACTATAATATTTGTCTATATAAACACCTTTCACTTGCCATTTCTCCTCCATCACGTTACTCTCATTTATCTTCCCTTCTTGCCAAAAAAAAAATGTCACACAGTGTTGGTTATTCTCCTCCCGAAGATGAGCTCCTATGCAAAATTTATATAGATATTTCTCAAGATCCCATTATTGGTATAAATCAGTCTTTTGACCGCTTCTTGTCTCATGTGGAAGATGCATACAATTTGTCCATTCACAACGAGTGGAAGAAGCGTAGCCAAAGATATTTGTTATGTCGCGTGCAAACTCTAGAAAAGGCGGTGAAAAAATTGAAGGGATGTATTCGATAAGTTGAAAATTATAATCCTAGTGGTGCATTAGATCAAGATATTGTAAGTATCCCGAAAATAAAAAATCATTTTAACATTATATATACGTACTTATTATTTTTACATTTGATTTTTTTGCAGTTAAATCGGGCTAAAAAGATGCTCATGGAAGATCCTAATTATATGAAAGGTTTCAAATATGATCACGTTTGAGAAATTATGAAGAATTTTGAAAAATTTAAAGATAATATTGTCACACCAAAACAATTTGATCAAAAGCATTCAAATTCCTATCTGTCTTCAGAGTTGGACAATCCTATATTTGAATCTCAAGCATATTATCCAACACTAGAATCTACTGATTTGTCCAAATTTTCACTTAATCTTAATGATTTTGTTGGTGGATCATCTTTCTGAAAGACCTGGAGGGACAAAAAAAAAGCCAAATTGAAGAAGCAGCTTCATGAGCAATTGTCATCAACTGTTAATTGTCTTGAAGAAGGAAATCATAAGATTTTGGAGATCTTAGAGAAGTCTGATGCCGATCGACAATGTTAAACTACATAACAATTTTTTGGAATTACAACAAAGGAAGCACGAAAATAAAATTCTCACGCGGGACTTGAGTGCCATTAGTGACCCGAATGTTCGTGCTTATGTGCAAGTACAACAAGCACAAATATTACAAAAAAGAGGGCATTTCTAACAACCAACACCTTTTGCTCCAAACATGTTTGGTGAGTTTTTCAACAATATAGGTGGAGATAGAGATGATATACTAGAGTATTAACTCCTCGCCTCGTTTGTATTTTTTATTTTATGCTATGCATTTTGATATTTTTAGTGTTCTTCAAGTATGTTTGTTTTTTAAATTTAGTTTTCACTTTGCGTTATGTTGTATTATTTATTTCAATGTTAATCTATTATGTTTTTATTTTATCTTATATTGTGTTGATTAAATTTTTATGACTTAACTTTTTAAAGTTATACAAATTATATAATTCGTCAATTGATATTGTATTCAAATTACCTAATTAAACCATTAATTAGTAAAACATAAAAAAATCCAAATAAATTATAAAAAATAATGTAACAGAGTCCAATTGTATGAGTCAATAAAATCTTCAATTAATATTGTATGCCAATTAATTAATTAATTATCTAAATAATTAATCAAAATATAAAAATACAAAATAATATATCAATTACTATATAATTGAGATTAATTAAATTATTAGTAACAATATATTCAAATTAATATTGCACTTAATTATTAATTAGAAAATTAAATAAGAGAACAAGTAGAATAAATAATAAATAAGTAAACAAAGATTGATTAAGTAATAATCTATATATTAATATAAAATGAAATACATAGGCTAAAAAATTGACATGTATCATATGCATTTGCTAAAAAATTAACATGTGACACTCCATAACTTAAATGTAAAATTGTAATATGAACACATTGTATTTAAAGTATAATTTAGTAATAGAGTATTTCTTAAAAAGTATAAATTGAAATTTATGACTTTTATATTTTAATGAAACATAGACTTCGGTTCAAATAATTTATATGGTCAAAGAAAAAATATTTATATATTTTTAAGTATTACAAAATTTTATAATAAAAAGACAACTAAAACTTATTGAAAATGTTCTTTTTATAACAAAATATTTTTTTATGATCCATCAAATAAATTCAAAAAATAAATGGAAAAAGAAAAAACAAAAAAAAAATTATTGAGTTAATCTACAAAAAAAGTACCCAACCATAATTAATATTATTAATAGAATAGATCTACAACCAAGAAATAAAGAAAATATGGAAAAAGGTCTGAATGATTGGGTAAGAAAGTATAGAGAAATAGATAAACATATACGGATAAAATTAATATCTATATATTAATATAAAATGATATATATGGTATTTTTAATATAAAATAACATAAAATTACCAATATATCTAATATTTTTTGGTTTATAAATCATTTAAATATTTATACAATTTATAATATAATTATTATTTACATAATAAGAAATGAATTTTAAAAATATGCAATGTTGCTTATTATAATCAATTACTACATAACTTTTCTACAATTTATATATTATTTTAGTCAATTATAATGATTTATTTAGACCAAAATTTTCAATTGTCAATAATTAATTCAATGTATAATTTGATAACAAATATTTTTTTAAAATATCTTGATATATAGTTTGTATTAATTATTAAATATTTTAGAAGTTGGTGACTCAGTTTGTAAATTTACATAATATTAAGAATCTATAATTTTAGTTTTCTTTGTGTTATAATAATAACTTAGTGCATTTTATCTAAGACAAATAAAGTGTAGATTTAATTTAAAAATTTTAATATGCTACAAAAAAGATAATTCATATATTACACTTACATTAACATAACATTCAAAAAAATATTTTAAAATTTAGTATAATGATATTTAATTGTTAAAAATTTATCTAATAACATTTATAAGTTTTTAATTATTTTAAATATTTATATAATAATGATATACTTATTATTTTTACAAAATAAATATATTTTAAAAAATAAAATCCACAGCATCATGCAGATGAGATGCTAATCTAGTATATTGTCAAACTCAAACACGAAATGAATAAAAAAAAAAGAAAGAAATAAACCAGTGTATCTACAGTGCCGCGCCAAAAATGACATGGTACTGTAGCTAAACACAAAAAATAGCGCAGGATTAGAGCAAGATGTGCTCCAAAATTGACGTTCTGCTCTAAATTTAGAGCTGGGTTGGAGAAGGCGTAAATAAGAGTGACAACACAGAGCTAGGGTTTTTATGCATACCATCTTTGAAAAGAGCGTGCTAAGTTTGAAAAAATAAATTACGAGGTGTAATTATTTTGGAAAACAAGCCGTGATCTATTTCTTCCCGCACAGAACAGGAGATTTCCTCGAAAGGATGACAGGAAGAAAACGCCTTCGGGAAACCGACCCCGTCGAAGAACAGACTGAAGACGGAACTAGCGACACCGATCGGATTCTCTCACTCGGTAACTATATTTCACCTCTTCGTTCTTTTCAGCCTTTTAAATTCAATCAATTTTCCATTTGTTTTAAAAATAATTTAACTGCAAAATTTTATGGTTCAAGAGGACAGTTTGATGTTCAGCGACACGTTGGTAGCGCTTCGCATGATGCGAGCTCAGTTTCCACGCATTGATAAGGTTAATCCTCTCCCCCATTCGAAGAATTTACTGCTTGCGATTTTATTTATGCGAAGGATAGTTGAATTAATGATTAATTTTTCACGGCTTATGTCTTGCATTATCTTTTTTAGTATTAATGCGCTAGTAATTTATTAATTTGTAATTTGCAGGTCTCGGTCCAACCTTTTATTTTGCGTTCGCAATTATATAGCAGTGTGATGGACAGAACAAAAGTGGATAGAGAATTAGAGGTCTGATGAACTTATTGTGTTATCCGGTTTGGTACATATAATTAAAAGCCATGCCAATTTGATTAATTTGCTGATCAGTAATAGGCAGTTGTGTTCTTTGATTTTAGATGATCTATTAAAGTACCTTTCTTAGTGTTATAAAGTATTCTTTTTATTGCCTTTGATTAATCGCCTAAGTTATAGTCTTTGCATTGCATTATCCGAAAGTAATTTGAGGATTTGGAGTGTCTTTGGTACCCTTATCTGGTTACTATTTCATAATATTGGGATATTTTGTATTTGATTGTGCGCTCTGCTCAAGAATTTTTTTACTGCCTTGAGGAGAGAGAAAGCGTTGCGCATTTTCAAGCTAAACACTGGACAAGATGATCATGCTATAATGTTTTTGGATGACTATTTATGTCAGGTAGCTTTTCTTTTTGGTTAATCAAATTGTTAAGACGAGGCTAGACTACATTGATGTCTTTCTTTTGAAGCATTTATATTGAGCTTTTGTTTAAGCAACTTTCTTTTTATGTGTGCATACATGTGGACAAAGCTGTAGGCTTTCTATTTTCTTTTATATGGTCCTTGTGATTTGTTAATATATTCAGCCATGCGTTAAAATCTCTTTTCTTTTAATTCTCCGATGTCATTTTCATTTTTTGTTTGGTATAAATTATATGCAGATAAAGCGTGTTGTGAAAAGAATGGAAGAGAAAAAGCAATGTGATCTTGAAGTTTTTGAGTGGTTCAAGATGTATGTCCTTGGTGTGAAGCTGGAATCTAGCGTTAGCCATCAAGAACTTGTGAGTCCCAGGAATTTCAGTATATTTCTCTTCTTACCAGAGTAGAATTTCCAGGGTTATTTTATGAAACATTCATGTCAATTATTTGGTTCTACTATTGAACAAGGCAAAAGAAGTCTCAGATTGGCATGTCAGTGGCGTAAAATTGCAATAGCGAATATCATTATGAATGTCATTGCTCCTTCAGTAGCAACTCTTATTTATGTGTCTTTGGTTGTTTTCTTTCTTTTTTTTTTTAATTTCCAGCATTGTGATTTAAAAGAAAAAGAAAAAAAAAAAGAGCGAAGGCAGCATTCATTGCATATCTAAAAGTTTGACTTGTCAAATGAGCGCTATGTATTTCAAGAACATCATATTGTGAACTTCCATGTTAACTTTTCTTCAAATTTTGCTACCATTTGATGCAGCATATGCTCTTATCACACGGGGGAAAGATGAAGGAAGGACATGTTTCCCTTTTAATCAATGCCGGTGTTCTTGTAAGTAACACTTGAGTTCTCTTGAACATACTCTATCATTTTATTTATTTGAACTGATAAATGACTGGTGACATGATTGCTGTCATAGATAGGAGATTTTAACTAAATGCAGGTTGTCTGCTTAAAATTTTCTTCTCTTGCCTACTCATGAATTCCATTTTATTCTGCTAAGCTTGTAGGCTAAGCAAGCCTGGAATCCTGCTTGACCTGTACATGATATTAGGAGATGCATGAATTGAGTATGAAATTGGAAGAGACTGAAGCTGTTAATTATGTCACTCTGCTTAGTTTCTACACCCAAATTTTACTGTCTTGTTATACCATTACAGTAATGCTAATTTACTATGAGTTGTTAATTTTTGTTCCTTAGTATTCAACCAAGACTGTTTTAGTATTTTTTGGTAAATATACTGGGGATAAAAGTACTAGTTTCAAGCACTAGTACATATACTGGGCGTTTACTTTTCCTGACTTGTGATGATTTCTTCCCTGGGATTCCAGGTTCAATTGCAATAGATATGATTGTAATAGCAGTTCCAATTACCATTTGCTGGCCTGCTATGCTGGCCTGTGTATCTAAAGCTATATTTTGGCTGATCAGAGGGTTCTATAAGGTAATTGGTTTATGATGTGTTCATTACTAATTAGGGTAAGAAAGCCATAATAATATTATTATGTGGTTAAATTCTTGCTTCTTGGTTTTATATCGTATCTAAAACATGGTATAACATATATAGTGGTTTGCCAGGTGATGGCTTGAACAAGTCTGTTATGAATTCCTTGTCTTGGAAATTTCTTTTAGATTACCTTTGGTCAATGTTAAGTGATAAGTCCATGGCTACCTGTTTTCCTGTCTTTGGGTTTTTTAATTTCCTATTTTTGCGAATTTCCTTATTTCTGCACATAGAAATATGCACTAAATTCAATAACTCCTACAGTGTAGAAGTTCAAACCTGGTAATTGGTCTGATCTGTATATTTGCTGTTTGTGCTATGTCTGGCATTTTTCTTATTTGTGTTTATGTATAAATTTTCATACACAAAATTGGTCCAAGATTTGTTTATGAAGTTTGCAACTTCTAATTTCTGGAGCTTTCTGTAACAAGTTAAAAGCTTTCCGTTGTGGTTACAAGCCATAATGCATGTTTTGGTGGTCTGCAGGTAGAATGGTTTTGGCTTCTGTTAGCTGCCTTTCTGTGGGATGTTATCTTTGCTTATTGAAGTGTTTTAGCTTCTGAAATTGCTTATTTTTAACTTTTCTTTGGTCTATTCGACTAATCAGGTCTCGAAAGACTGTTGTATTTCATTTGCTGTGTTAGTTACAAAATGATTGTAGATTGTGGATAGTACACGGAAATAAGATTCAATTCTCTTAATAGTTTTAATTGCACATGGAAATGATGAATGTCAAATCTGTAAAATATTCAAAGCATTTGTAGTCGATGATTTTATTTAGGTTTGGAGAGTTCTATGGATTTAGTTAATTCTCTTCTTTTTTGATTTGGATATCATATCATTCTGTTTTTCAAATATGTGCATGAACAGTATTGTTTTCTCATTTACGTTAGTGTTGGCCATTGTTTAGATACTGCTATCTATATTTAGAGAAAGAAAAATGAGATTGGCAGACTCAATGAATGGATTGCAGCAGGAAAGTGAAAAACAGAACTCATAGGTCATGATGAACTAATTTGTTGACGACTTGACATGCATAAAAAGAAGTGATGACAACTTCCATTGACTTCTAAATAAATGGTTACAATGTAAAAGGCCAATTTATTCATTTTCATGGCAATGTGTCTGTCTGAGTGATCTCAAGTTATCTGTTTTATCTTTTTCTTTCTTTGATATTATGCTTTCTATTGGATTATTTTGTGACATATTTTGATTCTGGCTGTTACCTTGCATTGTCTAATTCAGACTCGACAATTGATTGATCCCGACATGTACTGGTTTGCAATTCCAAACATAGGTACTGTACTGAAGGGTTTATCTCAGGTACAGGATTTATGAAATTATTTTACCTCCAAGGAAATTACATAATATGATCGTGTCTATTGTTAATTATGATCTATTGTTGAAGTTCTCTACCTTTTGAAAGAGTACTTTTTAATTTTCTTTTTTCTAATTCTCTTTTCAGGGAAGAAAGGAGCTTTAATCACTACTAAATCGCACAAGATATAAAGAGATGTTGTTGGCTTCTTTGGAGAAGAAGCGTCTTCGACTGTCTCCTCTTGATATGAGATTTCACTTGCGTGACTTGATCGGCTCTGGTCAGCTCAAAACTGTCAACACGCCCAGTGGTTTAGTTGTTCAGGTTTCAAAGGATTAATATTCTTTGCTATTTCAATTTCAAGTCGATTCTTGAAGATAATTTTTCTTCCGCACAAGACTCATCATTTTTGATTTTTTTTGGGGAAAAAAGGTATACTGGTTCCATGTTTTTGAATCCCTTTCTTTCAGTCCAATTAACATCATTAATCAGTTAACATGGGTTGGAATTTTACCCAGGTTCACAGTGAATCAAATAAAGGATTAGACATTGCGTTTATTGGCTTCGATGACCACAAGCTGATGTTGCGTCTTCTCTGCCTGGTCTAATCATTGTTTATCTTCTTTTCTGTATGATGAGTTTTACCATATCCATGATTTACTTGGTTTCCATATCCATGATTTTTCTTCCTTGGGCAAGATCTGACTATGCATGCCACCATTGATTCTTGAAGTTGAGCTTGCAACAAATCCACCCAGGTCTAGTCGTATGTACCACAACTTATACTCTTCAAATCTTGCATCAACAACCTTGCTAACATCACCATCGAGCCAATAACAACCGCGCAATGTCTCATCACGCTTCTAAAACTCAGTTGTTCAGGAATGTATTTTTGGCTATACAATATATATGTACTGACCAAAAACCTAGTATCAACACTTAGTGTTGTTGACGGCTTTGCTAGTACAATATGCCTAGTTCGATTTTGTGTGTCGTTTCACTTCAATCCGTAGGTTGTGAAACTAATTCAAATTAGATTGAGACTTGATATCCTAAAAGAATATCATTTATACATTTTCTATAAAAAATAAACGAGTATTTTAGAAAGTACTTATATCTTTCTTATTAGTTATATTATCTAATTTACAACACTAACACGAGGATCAATGACTCGCATAACAAGAATAATTCAGATGAAAAATTGAGTTTGTGTCCTGCCTTGATTTAGGACGCTTGAGCAGTAAGTAGCCTAACCCCCCTTAAAAGAGAGTCGGTACAATTTGTGCATAACTTGAGGGAAGTGGAAATAATGCTTAGAGCTAAGACGAAAGCTTCCTAGATTTGAGAGTTAAGAACCGAAAGAATTGCGAAAATTGATCAAATTCCCAATACAAATTAATTGTTAAACTTTGAAGCGAAACAATCACTTTTTCGAAGACGAAAAAGGAAAAGAACTACAAATAGAAAAATAAATTTACCAAACTCACCATTAAGCTTATAAATTTTCATGTTTTAATGGGTATATTTGTATTGATTTTAAAAGTGTCTAGTACATTTAGTGGCGTACTTATGTAAATACGCTTACTATTAATGAATTGCAATCTCAGATTTCTTAATGTCAAAGGTGACTTAAATATTATTATTGTGAATCAAATAGTTATAAGTCGAGACGCGCCTAAACTCGAAGACATTGATACAATCGATAGATCAAAGATATTGATATAGAAATACTGTGGAAAGAACAGTGATTAGTCTCTAGTTCATATAATCGATATAGCGAAGTTACCGCTGCTGCTTATAATATATATTGAATAGAAGTGTAATTGATATCGCATACGCTGGCCATTCCATGATCTTTCTCGTTCATTAGCAAGTTAAGAACAAGATTACGAAAGAGAAATATTTGTTATCGTTTAATGTGGAGGGACAGGAATGTTTAGTGGGCTAATTGAAATTAATTAGGGTAATAATTACGCCATACGCCACAAAAACTTTGCAAAATTTGTTCCGTATGGACGGGGTATGTTTACAAATATATTTTATAGTATTTTTGTCCGTGCAGTTGTAATTGTCAGATTTACGGATATAATTTTTAAATTCACGGATTGTTGTTTATATTTGTTTATAGTTGTTTATATTTATTTACATTTGTTTATATTTGTTTATATGTTGTTTTATATATGTTTACTTATAAACAAATATAAACAAATATAAACAACTATAAACAAATATAAATAACGTGTAAACAATATTCAAACTACAGATAAAAATGTAATTTTCAAAAATTGGTTCAGTAGAGTGTGTGTAATTTTCAAAAATTTGGTTTGGTTGCACGTGTAATTTTGGAAATTTTGCCAAAATATGAAAGATTGATAGCCTGAATTCAAAATTATAATTATAAGAAAGTGTAAATGTAGTTGGCCCTTAATTAAGCTAAGTGACATCAATCAACAATATAGTAATAAGCAACTTGTTTGTCAGATATACGACATGTCTTTGGTGGCAAAGAATAAAAATAGTAATTGTTGAGTCTTAGTAGTCGTTTGGTATTGTTGAGCTTGTGTTGTTAGCCAAAGTTAATTACTGATGTCATTTTCATTCTACTGTTTTGTATGTTGTTGTTCGGTTGTAACGATACTACATCGAGTCTATACGTAGGCATGAGGAGTGTATGGAAGATCATTCCAGAATCAATACAGAAAATCATATCTTCTCTCTCCTAACAATTTCTCTCTCTTCTCTCTGCAGATCTCATTCTGTTCTCTAATTCCCTGTCTCTTCCAATCCTTCAGTTGGTACTTATTAGTGGTATCAAAGAGGCTTCCGCCAGTTGCATTCGCCATGGCTAAGGGAACCCATTTGAAAACCATGGATGAACAAATGAAATCACTAGATTCTCAGGTGCAAACCTTGAAAATAGAGCTGGCACAACTGAGAACAACAATCAATGATAAGATTGAAAATCTCAAAAACAGTTGAATGATAATTCATCAGTGATCTCTCAACACACTAAGCTATTACAACAAATAGCTAACTCATTGAGTTCCCTTCAACCCCAAGGCCAAACAAGCGTTAGTAACACCACTACCCTAACTCAAAATTCTGGGAAGGGAATCTTACCAACTCCTATCAATGTGGAACCTCTTCCTCCCCACCCAAACAAATCAACCTCACAAACTATTCAGCCAAACACAACCCATGAATACACTGAACTCTCTCAAAGCTAAAACATCCAAATCTCTAACCCACTCACCCAAAACCAAACTCATCTTTGGCCTAAGATAGAATTTCCTGTCTTTGATGGCACTAATCCTCGCTCTTGGATTAAGAGGTGTAACAAAATATTTCAGATCTATCAAGTGAAGGATAAGTATCGGGTGGAGACAGCTATGTTGTTTATGGAAACCAAACCTGATATTTGGTTTCAGGAATGGAAGGATGGCAGAACGAAACTAGAGTGGGAAGAATTTGTCATTGATGTGTGTAGGCGTTTTAGGGAAGTGGAGGAAATTTCGGTGGTAGAGGATTTTCACAAAATCAAGCAAACTGGTCATGTGGATGAGTATATGGAGAAGTTTGAAGATTTGAAATCATTAGTTAAGAAAATTAACTATGGAGTCACTGAGCCTTATTTGGTTTGGGTTTTTATTGGTGGATTAAAAGATGATTTAAGTGTGGCTGTGAAAAGATTTTGTCCAAAAGACCTCCACGAGGCTTATGAGCAAGCTAGGCTCAATGAAGTCTTAAGGCCAAACCCTTCACCAAAAGCTAAAACCCACACCTTTTCATCCACCTATCAAACTAAAACCTATACACCAATTCATTCTACCACACCTTCCAGCTCTATTATCACTACTAGAATTCGTTAAACACCTAAATACACACCAAACTAGTTCACTAAAGACCAAAACCAAAAACCAACAAACTGTGGTGAACTCAAATGAGAGCCATGAAAGTGCTTTAAATGTGGGGATACGTACTTCCCAGGATACAATGTAGCTTGAAACAAAGACTGCATATGCTGCTAGAGGAAATTGAAGAAGAAGAGGGTGGCGCTTACGAAGTAGTGGATGAGGCAATAGTTGGGAATTTTGCTGAAGCTGGATAGGTGGACGGTGAAATCTCTATTGATGCCCTAAGTGGTAAATCAACCCCTAATGCATTCAAAATCAGAGGATATTTTGGTAAGAAGCAAATCAATATTCTTATTGATAGTGGTATCACGAGTAGGTTCATTGATGCAATGTTGTGAATGAATTGCAACTTCTTACAACCACTACTACATTAGTAACTATGACAGTAGCAAATGGAGAAAGAATTACTAGTGATGCTAAATGTGTTGGGTTTAGATGGATCATGTTGGGCCGTAAGTTTGTGGTTGATTTGAGGTGTTGGCTATGTGGGGTTGTGATGTTGTTCTGGGCTTGGTTTGGATGGAAGGGCATAATCCTATCCATTTTGACCTTAAGAACTGTGAAGTGGCTGCCCATAAGGAAGGGGAACATATTGTGTTGAGGGTCGAGAAGAAGGATAAATCCTTTAGTATGCTAAATGGAAAAGGGGTGCAAAAATTATTTAAACAAATAGTGAGGAACCTTACAAGGCATGTATTTATGATGATAAAAGAGGAGACATCTACTGAGATCCATCTAGGCCTAGCTTCCTTATTGGTGGAATATGGAGATGTGTTTGACAACCCCATTGCATTTCCACCATATGGGGCCTATGACCACAATATACCCTTGAAATCAAACTCAAAACCCATGAATTAAAGGCCTTACCGCTATCCTTACTATCAAAAGACAAAAAATGAGAAGATGGTGAAGGACATGCTACAAGCTTCAATTGTACAACCGAGCCATAGTCCATTCGCTTCCCCGATCTTTTTGGTTTAAAAGAAGGATGGAACGTGGCGATTTTGTGTGGATTGGGAGTTAAATGACCTAATGGTCAAGGACAAATTTCCAATTCCATTTGTGGAAGATTTGATGGATGAGTTGCATGGGGCACAAATATTTTCAAAGCTAGATTTGAGTTCCGGATATCACCAAATCCGTATGGCTGAAGAAGACATTTACAAGACATCATTTCGGACCCACTATGGGCATTTTGAATTCAAAGTCACACCTTTTGGCTTGACTAATGCTCCCGCCACTTTTCAAGCCTTGATGAACCAGGTTTTCTCTGAACATCTAAGAAAGTTTATACTTGTCTTTTTTGATGATATTTTAGTCTATAGTAAAACTATGATTGATCATTTGGTTCATATGGGGAAAGTCTTGCAATTGCTCAAGGAAAATCAGTTATTTGCAAAAACAATCTAAGTGTTCCTTTGGGTTGCTTCTGTGGAATACTTAGGACATGTGATTTCAAGGCAAGGAGTTGCAACGGATTCAGGAAAAATAAGGGCAGTCCAAGAATGGCCTAGACCAACTAACCTCAAGTCCTTGCGGGGTTTTCTTGGTCTTACAGGCTATTATTGAAAGTTTGTTAAAAATTACGGGGCTATTTGTAGGCCTCTAACAGATTTGTTGAAGAAAGAGGGATTCAAATGGAATGAAGAAGCTAAGAAGGCTTTCAACCAGCTCAAAGAAATTATGTGCCAAGCTCTAGTATTTGCGCTACCTAATTTTTCCATTCCTTTTGAGTTGGAGACTGATGCTTATGAGAGTGGAATTGTAGCAGTTCTAATCCAAAGGGGCGGACCTATAGCTTATTACAGTAAGGTTTTATGTCCTATGAATCATGGTTTATCCACTTATGAGAAGGAACTACTTGCTATATTAGCAGATGTTGACAAGTGGAGGCATTATTTAGAAGCTTCACCATTTATTATTAAGACTGACCACTACAGTCTTATATATTTGCTTCAGTAGAAAATAAACACTCACTTTCAGAAGAAAATTTTAACTAAGCTGCTTGGTCTTAGTTATCAAATTCAGTACAAGAAGGGGATGGAAAACAAGGCAGATGATGGGTTATCAAGAGACTATGAAGGAGATGATAAAGCTGAGATTAACACTATCACCACAATTCAACCTTGTTGGCTTATAGAGGTAGTGGATAGTTACGAAAATGATGTGGAATTTCAGCAGAAGTTAATAGACCTAAGCAAGGGAATTTCTAGTTCAAAAGAATTCAGTTACAAGGCTAGTTTGTTGAGATATAAAAGGCAACTCTACATTGGTTCCACCGGGGAATTAAGGAGAAAAGTGTTGGAGGACATACATGCGTCTTCTGAAGGTGGGCATTTTGCAATCAGGGGTACTTATTACAGATTATGGCAAGTGTTTTATTGTCCTGGAATGAAGTTAGATGTGGAGAAATTTGTACAAGAATGTAAGGTTTGCCAAAGATGCAAACACGAGAATGTGTCGTACCCAAGATTATTGGCTCCTCTTCCTATACCTACAACAACTTGGAAACAAATTAGTATGGATTTTATAGAAGGCTTGCCCCCCTCAGAAGGAAATAATACAATTTTAATGGCGGTGGATCGATTCACAAAGTATAGCCACTTCCTAGCGCTCACTCACCCTTATACCGTAATAATTGTTGCTAAATTATTTATGGCTAACATCTACAAGCTACATGGATTACCGGAGGAGATTGTTTTTGACAGGGACCGGGTTTTCACAAGTCAATTTTGGCAGGAGCTTTTCAAGATGGTGGGAACTAAGTTGCAATTAAGCACCGCCAACCATCCACAAATGGATGGTCAAAAGGAGAGAGTGAATCAATGCATCGAGACCTACTTGTGGATGGTTGGCAGTGCTTAATTGCAAACCAAAATAGTGGCATGCTTAGTTATATATGGAAGAATGGTGGTACAACACCTCGTTTCACTCTTCCCTAGGAGCTACTCCATTTGAAGCCTTATACGGGTTCAGGCCTCTAATTCATTATGATATTATGGATCGAGAGACAAGGGTAGCTTCATTGGAAACCTATATGTAAGAGAGTAAAGGAACACTCAATGAATTAAGGAAACAATTACTCAGGGCTCAAGATCGCATGAAAGTGCAGGCTGATAAGAAAAGGAGTGAAAGAGAGTTTTAAGTTAGAGATTGGGTGTACTTGAAACTATAACCTTATCGTCAATCAAAAGTGGAGAAGCATGAGAATTACAAGCTGAGCCCTCATTTCATTGGTCTATACAAAATTCTGGAACGAATTGGACGAGAGACATATAGATTGGAATTGCTTGAAGGGAGTTTGGTTCATCCTACCTTTCATGTGTCTTTGTTGAAGGGAAGGATTGGTTCTAAACAAAGTTCTAATATGAAATTGCCTTCTGATTTGCAAGTTCCTTCTGCCACTATTGAGGCTAAATCAATATTGGAAAAGAGAATGTGTAAGAAAAGAAATAGAGCTGGGGTCCATTGGTTTGTGTGGTGGAAAGGATTGTGCGTTGATGAAGCAACTTTGGAGGATGCAGAGTTCATAAAATCTCAGTTTCCCAAATTTGAACCTTAAGGACAAGGTTCATCGCAAGAAGGAAGGAGTTGTTAGGATACGACAGGTCGTTGATGGCAAAGAATAAAAATAGTAATTGTTGAGTCTTAGTAGTGAGTTGGTACTGTTGGGCCTGTGTTGTTAGCCCAAGTTAATTACTGATGTCATTTTCATTCTACTATTTTGTATTTTGTTGTTCAGTTGTAACGGCACTATACCGAGTCTA
>CAODLS010586620.1:0-13809 GCA_948243855.1 Flueggea neowawraea | reverse complement strand
TATGATCGAGGGTGATGGATTCACATTTAATATATATTTTTATGAGGGTTTACATTGCATTTGCATATCATACATTTGGGATGGCCATAGTACCACATCTTGATATATGTTATGTATGTCCATGTTCAGCTTCATGTTTTAGCCATCGAGGCCAGCCACCGGCAAGTGGGCCTTAACTGACAATTGCACTTGGATTTTCAGGTGAGTGGATAGCAGCTTCAGATGCATAGACTTTGTCTTGAAACTCCTATTATGTTTATAATGTGCTAAACATGCTTATGAAAGTGGACTAATCTAAGGATTGGTTAAATGAACAAAATGATTATGTGATTTTTTATAATCAACCCTATATTTTATGAAATGGATATATATATTTATTATATATCTTTCTTATGATTTCAAATGATGAAATGCATGTCTACGATTTATGCTATGAAATATCATGATTTTGTTTTTACAATATGGGACACCTATGTTATGGGGTCGAAGTAGCCTTTGGTATACCAATGATACAATTACTATGAAATCCCAGCTACCAGAGATGCCGGTAGCCACGTGTTTTGATCCAATACATGAATTGTTATGATAGTGGCCGAGTCCACATCACCCATGTTATATGGTGCCATGAGCACACCCATGTTATATGGTGCCACGAGCACACCCATGGTTATGGTCTCTTTTCAAAGCTATATGTTTTCACTATGAAATAATGTTTTAAGAATCGAAATAATTATTAAGTATGTTTGCATGCTTGCTAGATGCTTTGATTGCGATCGATTTCAAAATAATTTTCGAAAAGCTATTACTTATAGCATGTATATGTATACGTCTATACATGTATGTGTATTTTAAACTGTTTTCAAAATAGTCTTTGTGAGGTACGTATGAGGGGGTCTGGAGTATTTTCCCTCAAAGGGCCCTGAGCCCCTTTCTTTCTATGTCTACTGTTGGTTTTTATCCCGCAGGTTCACTACTTTTGGCTACGATAACTTTTTCGCATCTTGGATACCAGTGATGTGTCGTTTGGTTAGTGATGCCCTTTTGATCTGGCTATTATGTATTCATGTTAGAGCTCCACACCGGGATGTTGTCAGGTTACTAGGTTGTGTGTTTTACTCTTATGATATCTATGTTGTTTGACCACATAGTGTGATTGGTTTGCAGATTTTAGTTGCGATTGAAATTATGGATTGGAAATTGGTGTCAGTTGGGCATGATCATTCTAGCGAAATATATTATGTTTGAGGAACTAAGTTGAGATTGTTCTACAGTTGGTTTCTGTGACAAAGGTGGTAATTATAAGTATATGGGCTAACTATTGAGTTAGTTCGGTTTGATTTGAATAATAAAATTTGGATATTAGAGGATTTTGGCAATTGATGATCAATTGTGTCTAAATCTTGGTTTCAGTTACTTGTAATTTTTTTTATTGGGTTGGATACCAAATTGTGAATTAAATTCAATAACTTTGATGAATGTGGTGTAATTCATGATTCAATGTCATGTACTGACAAATATGAGGATAATACTCAAATAAGTATTGATTGATAAGGTTTGAGATTACGAGCGAGATGATTTGGAAACATCATTTAGAGGAGAAGGCTACTCGGGAGACCGAGAATGGGATACGGCATGGATATATGCATATGTTCGACTCAGCTGACCTTTAGGTCAGTATGTCCTATTTTATGTCTTTGCATCCTTTGCATATGTTTATGGTGACATCATGTCTTCATGTTTACACGTTGGTCAAGCATTGATTATACATTGGTGATGATATATGGCTTGATAGCCTGATTTATTATTTGGATTATGTTTTGAGAGATCTAGGGTTGATCTTAACTATGACTTATTTTGCCTTGAAATTTGAGCACGAATTTCTTTTGAGGGGGAGAGTATGTAATATCCCATCCAACTTCGATCCGAGATTCCAAATTGGGTTTGTTTTGGGCGATATGGGGTTGATCTTGGCTATGATTTATTTTGTTTCGAAATTTGAGGGCGGATTTCTTTTGAGGGGGGAAGTATGTAATATCTCGTAATTTCAAATTATGATCCCTATAGTTTTCAAATTTGGCATGGACTTTTTTGGGAATACCAGTGGATGGTGTATGATGTTCATAATGAAATCATGTTAGGTTGGATGTTGTTAAGTGTTGGAAATGATTTGGGACAAATGTGGTAGCAAAAAAAGTCAATAAGGGAGAAACAAAGCATCCTACGTACGTAAGCCTAAGCCTAACGTACGTAAGACAGGCAGAACTCATGTACGTGAGAAAGAGATGTCACATACTTGAGATGGGCTTTCAGGATGTTTCAAGTACATGAGATTTGGGGGTGGCATACGTGAGGTCGGGTCTGGTTCGTCCAGAATTGATTTTGAGCCCCGATAACATACATGAGATGTCCAGACACGTATGTAAGGGTACCCTAATGTACGTGAGATATAGATTGTCGTACGTGAGGTGTGTTTGAGACGCCTTTAAAGCGTTGAACACTCCCGACTTTCTCATTTATTACTCTCGCCAATCACTCAAAACTCTCTCAACTTGTCTGGGGCTTCAGAGCTTGGTTCGTCCATCATCCATAACCACTTTAAGAGGTAAGATTGCATCTCTTTCATTGTTTTAACATCTATTTCATGCATTAATCCATAAAATTCGTTTTACTCCAAACAGGTCTAGCGTTCAAATTTTTGAATGATTCTGAGTTAATGGATGCTAAGAGTTGTTAGATTAGAGTTCATTGAGGTTAAAGGAACATATTTGGAGCCTTGAATCTATAGATTTGATGAGTTATTGTGTTGGCTAGGGTTAGGTTCAGTTTTGATTATTTTTTGAGCGATTTGGAGTTTGTTTGATGGAATTGATGATTGATTAAAGTTTATAAAGGTGTTTAGGGGCAATGTGGATAGATTGAAACATCGGGTTTTGATCGAATCAAAAGTTAGCTATTTTTGAGAATGGAACTTTATGCCCGATAATTTTGTAATTTCTAAAAATTTGAAGTCAGATTTGTAATTTTAGAGACTTGAGAAACTGTTGGTGCAAGTTGTGTGATAAGCTCGCACCTAAAACCGATAAATGCTTTTTTGTGTAATACCTTAAAGAAACTAAAGGGTAATACTTTTACGTCCCAAATGAGAAAAAAGTGTTTGTTGCTCGAAAGGCTATCTTTCTAGAGAAATAGTTTATTCTCAAGAATGAAAGTGGGAGTAAAGTATAACTTGAAGAAATTCAAGAGCCACAAAATCCTATAGAGGATAAGATGGAGGTTGATAACAATTCACAAATAGTTGTGGAATTTGAATCAACTACACAAGAACCTCAAAGATCTGGTAGGATTCGTCAGGAGCCCGAGAGATATGGATTTCTCATCACTAATGATAAAGATTTGATCTTAGTGGACTCAAAAGAGCCCATTACCTACCAAGAGGCTATTGAAAATCAATAATCTAAGAAATGGCTTGGAGCTATCGATTCTGAGATGCAATTAATGTATGATAACCAAGTATGGAATTTGGTTGATCTACCCGAAGGTGGGAAGACCATTGGATTCAAATGGATTTTCAAACTAAAGGTTGGTGCAATCTTTAAGGCACGACCTGTTGTAAAAAAGGTTTTAAACAAACTCATGGTATTGACTATGATGAAACCTTTTCTCCTATCATGATGCTGAAATCCATTAGGATACTACTTGCTATCGCAATATATTATGACTATGAGATATGACAAATGGATGTCAAACAACTTTCCTTAATGGAAATCTCCTCGAGGATGTGTATATGTCACAACCTGAGGGTTTTGTCGATCCAAAACATCCTAATAAGGTTTGCAAATTTCAAAGATCCATTTATAGATTGAAGCAAACATCTCGAAGTTGGAATCTTCGTTTTGATGAGGCTTTCAAAGAGTTTGGTTTCCTAAAAAATGAAGATGAGCCTTGTGTGTACAAGAAGGTTAGTGGGAGAATAGTTGTGTTTCTTGTCTTATATGTTGATAACATCTTGCTCATTGGAAATGACATCCCAATATTGACTAAAGTTAAGCAATGGTTAGGGAAGTGTTTCGCAATGAAAGACTTAGGAGAAGCCGAAACTATACTAGGTATAAAGATCTATAGAGATAGATCGCTTCAGCTTTTGGGGCTGAGTCAAGAAAATTATATAGATAAAATACTGAAAAGGTTCAGTATGGATGGCACCAAGAAAGGGTTCTTGCCTATACGTCATGGTCATTTATAGATTGAAGCAAGCATCTTGAAGTTGGAATCTTCCACAATGCTGCTTTCCAAACCGACCATGATGACACAAGATCGCAATCAGGATTCATGTTTTTTTTTCAATGGATGTATTGTAAGCTGGAAAATCTCAAAGCAAGAGACTGTAGCTGATTCTACAACAGAGTTTGAGTATATTACTACATCTGATGCTGCAAAAGAGGCTGTTTGGATAAAGAAGTTCATCAATGAATCATGAATTGTCCCGAGCATCCTAGATCCAGTAGATCTCTTCTGTAATAATAACGAGGCCATCGTACAAGCTAAGAAGCCCCGATCACATAAAAAATCCAAACATATACTCAAGAGATTCCACCTCATTCGAGAGATAGTCGAGAGAGGAGATGTAAAGTTATGCAATATTCAAACTGATGACTATGTAGTTGATCCTCTCACTAAGGCGTTAGTGCAAGCAAAGCATGACCAAAATATGAGGTCACTTGGACTTAGGATTATGCCTGATTGGGCCTAGTGCAAGTTGAAGATTGTTATTTATGCTCTAGGGCCCAATAACATTGTAATATATTTAATTAAATAAAATGAGGTATTATTTTATCTAGTTATTATTCTTGTGCATAGTTAACTTGATAAAATGTCCATGAATGATTATTCTACTTAAGTTAAGTCAAATGTATGATTTGATAGTAGAACCTTAAGACTCTAATGAATAACATTCTAAATTATCCATAGTCCATTGTTATCATGCGAGTGATAACAAACTAAGACGAGTATGTGCTCTATAAGATGACTGTGTTCTACAAGGTCATAGGATATAGTGATATCAATCAGAGGCATAAATGCATGTTAGGGAACATTGTATTGGATCGATCCATTCATGAGAATACTACATGGTTATATGTCATAAGTAGTTCTTATGCAATGCTTATACTGGAAATTCTTATACCTAAAATCATTATGTATTCTAGGTGAGGATTAGTATACTTTGACCATTTGCCTAATGCCTTCCGTAACTGGGGGCAAGTATGGATTTACCACTCTCTCATGCTAGAAACATGAGTAAAGTGAAGGGATTGCCATTCTCTCATAAGAGAGAGAAGATATCACCAACCACTTAATAAATAACACTGAGTAGTGCATGACCTTACCGAAATGAAATGATAAAAAAGAATTATCATTTATTTGATTAAGTCAATGTCATTTAGAGATCAATAAATGCTTTAGCAACTAATAAGGGTGACGTGTTCCATGACTCATGCTAATCATGATATCGAAAAGGTAAAGGATTGTATAAGGTTGCAATTAGGTTTGTTGGCTCCAGTAGACATTCATTCAATTTGGGTAGTCACTCCATTTTGCTAGAGGGCCCTATTGATTTATGAGTATTAATGTATATTAAACTCATTGTCAACATTGAGTGAATCTACGGGATCACACACGAAAGACCTAGAACGATTTTATCTCTCTTCTTGCAACTAGGTCAAATGTTGACTTAAGGTGCATTGGTGAATTTCGGCTATGGTTAGTATGGGTTAATTATATGTTAATTTATCCCATTACATTTTTAATTAATTAATAATGGATTAATTGGTTAAATAAAGGTCCAAATAGTTTAATAAAACTAAGCTCAATGGCCATATCCTAAAAGTTAAGAGCCTTTCCCTTTAAAGTAGGAATTGGACTTCCTAACCCAAAATGAGAAGTGTGTCCGGCCATGACATGATTTATTAGGATTTTTGGAGACATCCTAGCCCTAATGGGATCACCCTAACACTATATTAAGACTTAAGGTGTGATGGTACACCTAATCCTAATTGAGTTTGTGTTTCAAAAACCAAGAGAGCACATCCTAACCTAGCATTTTCGAACCCCATATTCACCATTAGAGAGTGTTTACTTTATTGCCAGAACATCCCAACTTGTATTAGTATAAATCTAGTGTGTGTGAAGTAGAGATCTTAGTCTTTAGGCTAAGGTTCTTACAAATCTTGGAACAAACCTAAAGGAGTAAGGGTTCATCCTTGGTAAAGGTGAACTAGGGTTCTTGGTGAATATTTGAATCAAATTTGGCATTCAACTTGGAGTTAAAGATCTGATCATTATTTAATCTATCAATCTTGGTTTATTATTGGAGTGTTTAGATGAAAAATTTTGTTATTCCGCCTATGTGTCTCATGCTAAAACTCCTACATTGAACAGAGAAGTACCTTAGCTAGGCTTTTATCATTATTGAATTCAAATTACTTTTATTGCTGTTGTTTTATTTTCTATTAGGAATTTCTAGTTCTTATTGCTTTTAGTTTTTGGTTCTCAACTACAATGACAAAATCTCATTTTACTTCTCTCTTTCTCAAACTAAACTAATTCCACCGGTCTTTGTGGATTGACTCTGCTCAATGCTTTACTTCATTTTTAGTGTTCTCTAGCAGGTTAATATTATTTTGGTGGTTTGAAAGCCTATCAAATTTGGCATCGTTGCCGCAGACAAGTGTTTTAGATTTTGTTTATTTTCTTTACTACTAATTTTTTCTCTGTTTTGCATATATTGTTGACACTGATTTAGAGATGGAAATGGAGATGGTCGACAACAACAATGCCCTTCATATTGTTCCACCTGCGGCTCAACCTGAGCAAACTCTGAGAGATTCAGTTGCACCTCATGTGGTTCAACAACCTTTGTGTATTTAGTAACAACCCTTGGGTGCTCCGTTTGAGTTGCAATCTTGCTTAATTTAGCTTCTACCGAGGTTCCATGGTGTGGAGAGTGAGTATCCCAACAAGAATCTTAAAGATTTTCATATTGTTTGCTCCAGTTTCATTCCTTATGGTATTATAGAAGGTCAAATTAAATTGAGAGCTTTTCCTTTTTCATTAGCGGATCGGGCTAAAGAGTGGTTCTTGTATCCACCTCCTGGTTTGATCGACACATAGGTTGATATGGTTCGATTGATCTTGGAAATGTTCTTTCCAGCTTCTAGGGCCGCCAATCTCAGAAGAGATATCTACAATATCATGTAGAAAGATACTGAGACTTTATATGAGTACTAGGAGAGATTCCAAAGGCTTTGTGCAAGTTGCCCACAACACAATATTTCTGACCAACTTTTGATTCAATATTTTTATGATGGTATTCTTCCTCTAGAATGTAGGATGGTAGATGCAGCAAGTGGTGAGGTGATCATAAGCAAAACGCCTAGGGAGACTCGAGAGCTAATTTCTATCATGACTACAAATTCACAGCAGTTCGGTTCCAAGATTGAATCCACCATTAGGCGTATCAATGAGGTAAGTAATAAAACTTCTGATTCCAAACTTGATGATATTACCTCTTTGTTACATCAAAATGTGTCTGTTATGAACAACCTAGATGTTAGTCAAAGACTGCTAGTACAGAGAGCACAAGTGTGTGGGATTTGTGGTGTGCAGGAACACCGAACAGATGCATGTCCTTCTTTGCAAGAAGCATGACCCTTACTCGAATACATACAACCCAGAATCGAGAGATCATCCAAACCTGAGTTATGGAAATAACAACAATTCTTCTCGGCAACAGTTTGTGCCACTGCCTAATAAGTCATAAGAGTTGGAAGAGATTGTGAAAAACTTGGCAGTATCTTCACAACAGTTCACAATGTCTACACAACAAATTACAGCATCCACCCATAATTTTTTAGGTTCAGATAGCAAGGAGATTCTTTAAGCTGGCAGATCAGATTAGTAAGTTGGCTACCTCTGTTAACAAGCTGGATAACGAGGAAAAGTTGCCTTCCCAACCTAACAACAACCTAATTAGTGATAATGTATCAATTAATCAAAAGCCCAAAACATTATTAAAAGGACTTTAAAATTCAGCAATCACTAAAAGGGTTAAAAGTTTGACTAAGTCAAATGTTGACTAAGTCTTACTTAATCCACTTGATTAGGGACACCTAATCTAGAAAGAATTTCTACCCCTTTTGTGACAAGTCATCCTAACCCTAAAATAATTAAGGATTTTGGCTGCACCAATACTTAATTAGGAATTAATTTTCTTTGTGGGACAAGGGAAAAATTCGACTAGGGTTTTATAGTGCAATTCGGTTTATACACTCCTAATAGAATTAGAAATCTCATCCTTGTGGGACAAGGTGAAATTCGGCTGCCCTTATGTACACATTAGAGTTTATTTTCTTCTATAAATAGAGGAGGGTCAAATTTCTAAAGGTAATTTAAGACTCAAGGCCAAATTAGTGTGTGCCACCAAAAAGAGAGAAGATCAGTATTTGTGTAAGAAATAATAGAGATTCTTCGTGCTAGTACACATTGCCATTCCAAGTGAGTGAGTTCGTCTGGATACCTTTGGACATGTTCCCGTAAAGGCAACGTGAAAGGAAGAGTTTCGAGTTTTATATTAAAAGCTACACTAGCACTACATTCAGTCATACGCTATAGAATTCGATTTTAAGGTAAAATATGCTAACCCTAATCGTGTATGTCGATATGCATGGATCGTTGGTGTAATTCTCAATGTAAATTTTTTGTTGTTTTCACTGCCATGTATTCTTATGAATGTCATAAACTCAGTTATGAATTCCAACAAGTGTAACTTAGGTGCATCCATAAAAGTTATGCAATTGTCTATTTATTCTTCTTTGAATGTTGTTCCTTTAAAACGTAATGATGTGATATTGACTATTGCTGATAGATCTAGTGCTTTTCCTTATGGTATTATTGAGGATATGCTAGTCCAAGTGAATGATTTAGTGTTTCCTACTGACTTTTATGTTCTTGATATGGAGGAAGAGGTGCACCAAATTCTGATTTATTGATCTTAGGTAGACCTTTCTTGAAAACAACAAGAACAAACATTAATGTCCATGATGGTACACTATCAATGGAATTTAATGGTGTTGTGGTTAATTTTAATATAAATGACAACATGAAATGTCCCAAAGATTACTTGTTTATTTATGCAATTGATGTGACTGAGCCACTAACCGAGAAGAAGGTAGAGTTTTGTTTTAGTGATCATTTACAGGATGTTAGTGCAATGATGGTGTAAAATGATGGGGAATTGAAGCTACCTAACAAGGTTACATCATTATAGAATGGCTATACTATCAGAAAGAAGACAACAAAAGGATCCAAAGGTAAATATTTCTTTAGTTGATGTAGCCAAGCGTGAGCCCAAGTCTGTAAGGTTCTGGAAAAAATTTTGCACCAAGAAAAAGAAAGCAAAAAGGGAGTGTGTGGTGTATGTTCCAAAGGACAATTCTACCATAATTCATGACACATGGTCACCAAAGAAGAATGATCCAGGTGCAAAGATTCTTGTAAGATCCAACTAAGTCCTAGATAAAACAACGTAAAAGAAGCGTTGCTTGACAGGAAACCCAAGGTTTTTATTATTGTTTTTATTTTTTTTATTTTGATTGTTCTTGTTAATTGATTGATCCAATTAATTTTATGCCTTCCTAATTTGCAATATCATTTTTGAGGATTTAATTCCTCTTGGTTTCGAGATTGAATCTATTTTGTGAAGCCCTTAGATGGAGGGAATGGTGTTTTAGAGGAAGAAAATAAGTGTACAAAGTTGCAGGAGCTGAAATGCGTGTCTGCAGGAGACACACCCATCTCAGGTGTATTCTAGAGACATGCAAAACTGTATAATTTCGGGTATTCAACAAGAAAACACCACAATGCAGCCCTTTTAGACGAAATGGCGTACAACAGCTCCAACGATCCAGCCTCATTAAACGGGACGGTGTCGTTTCACTCCAAGTTCTCTTAAACCAGCTAGGCGATGTCATTTCAAGCTGAACCAACTCATTTATCCAAACGATGTCATTTTCTTCAATAAGAAAAAGTGGTGGATTTGAATAAGGGGTAATTTTGTCATTTGGCTTCAAATTTTATACCTTACAAAACTATTTTTGGGACCACAATTCAGAATCCTCGTTCTTCTTTCTTCATTCAAAGCCAACTCATCATCTTCCTCATTAATCCCAAAACCCTAGACTCCTCCATTATCACCAACTTGCACCATGCCCAACAAGAAGTTTGAAGGTCAACCACCACCACAGTTTCAAGAAACCGTTGAACCGCCGCATCCACCACCGCCATAAACCAGAGAAGTTTTTCTTTAACCCTTCACTCATTTTTAATTTTTATTTTTTTCTTTTATACATCGAGGGCAATGTAGATTTTAAGTGTGGGGATGAGTAGTTTGTGTTTTGTGTTGGTGTTTATGTTTCTCTATGACTTTTAGTTTTGTGATTTTAATTTTTCTGTGAATATTTTGTGATTTTCAACCTTTTGTGACATATTTGTCTGTTTGTCACGTAGTTGCATGTGTTGCATGACATATTTTATCTTTTCTGCATGTGTTTTCAGTACTGCATCTCATAGCTACATGACCAAGCCATAACTATGTTGCATATTTTGATTACATTTTGTATGCTCATGTTTTATTTTGGATGCATTTTAGTGTTGCATAATTGAATTTCCTACTGAATTTTGCAATGTTTGGTGTGAGTTTGTCCTTAAACATTAGATAATTTGGAACTTTAAGCATTTTAAGGTCCAAAAGTCCTAATGTACCAACTTGTGCAAAAATTTGGATTTCTATGCATCTTAAATTCAACATTAAACAACCCCTAGCAATAGAGCCGAAACGGAATTAATAGTTGGATTTACACACATCCCTTTGTGCAAATTTTGAGACATAAATGCTTTATTTTCTTGATGTGTGACATTCATAGTAGGACCCTACTGGGATTTGTTTTTGAGTAAATTTTGAAAACCGCACCATTTAAGTTGAGAAATCAAAACGATGAAAGACATTGTTTGTTAACCCTTTGTTTCATCATTTTCCTTTAGTAGCCACCCTTCTATACTTATCGCTACCCAATTTGAGCCTAGAACTTCTTCTTTGATTTATCCCGTTTTAACCAACTTCTTTTTTGTTGAAGACTTTCAACAATTGAACCCGTAAGTTGAGAGATTTTTAGTTGTGATACATTTCCATAATGATTTGCATGTTAATAATGTGATTTACATTGACAATAGGCATGTCTTAGATGTGATTTTTGTGCTTATCTTGTCAAAGAGACATGGCTGCCCGGTTTTGTTATATATATGCACTGAAATGTAACGTTGCTTTGCTAAATCAGAAAAAAAAAAAAAACAGAAAAGATAAACAAATGTGATGAAAAGTGATGGAGTAAAGCAACACAATTTATAGAGAGTTGTTTTAGGTAGCCTTGTTTTATTAATCATAGACATGTATTTAATTTTGTTTGCATTAACCTGGTCGATGTATGTTGATGCCAAGTATCACTAGAGTTTGTTGTGCTCTCTCTCAACTTATTAAACCCATGTTATTATCCATGTTACAAGCATCTAAAGTCCTTTTTATCGGTGTTTTGGTTGAATTCTAATAGTGGTTATGATTTGACTTTATGACAAGTCCTGGAAAGCCTTGTTGTGAGTGAGAGCGTAAATCTTTTACCTAAACACTTGAGATATATAGTGAAACTTGTAAGGGTGTGAATTTTGTTATCTCTTTTTGGCAGCATTACTAGTGTGGAGGCAATCTCCTTCTAGGTGATTGTAGGCTATCCTGGCGATAGTTGTGTTTTCTTTTGAATATTCGGTGCACATCGATTTGGATTTGACACTTGGCGGGGGTAAAAAGGATGATTGGGATTTGAAATTCTTAATTGTTCTAAGTTATAGAATGCTTGAGGAGAAGCATTGTTTAAGTGTGGGGATATTTGATAGATTGTATTTTATGCATGTTTTACATTGCATTTTAGGTCTGTTAGGCATTATAAATTGTTGTTATTTGTTTCTTTTTATGTTTTTATGCTTCTTTGGTGTTCTTCGGTGGAATATTGATGAAACAAGAAGATCTGGAGTTGTTTCTATGCGTTTCAGTCGAAAGTTGTATTTTTGTGTTGCCATGCCAAAGTTGATGCATGTTGACAAAGTACATTGGTCAGCGTGCCACACTATTGGACCATATTTTGAAGGCCTCTAACTTAGTATTGTTGTTGGATCAAAAAAAATAGTTTTGTTATTATTATTTTAGCTATTTTTTAGGGATTTGGGTTTCCCTAATTAGGAGTTGTATTTAAACTGAATTTTCTCTCATCTCCCTCATTCACGCATTCACATTGGACAGTCGTCACTCTCTCTCAACTTTCATTTACTTTCCTCTAGCATGTGTAATGAATCGCCTTTCTAGTTAAGGTATTTCAAAGTTCAATCCATTAATGTTGTGAGACTCTTGTTTTAATTGTTATGAAGTATTTTGAATATTTATTCAATTTGTGTGCCTTAGTTCTATTATTATTGTTTATGTTGATTGCGTGATGTGGCCAATTTTGTGATTGGATGAAGAATATATTGTTATTTAGGATTGATAGTGCGTCACATTAATCATAATCTAGGTAATGAGTAATTTGAATTTATGTGGTTTGGGCATTGTTTATTGTGATGGAACTGAATAATCTGGTTTAAATTAATCACGGCATTTCCAGTTTCATTGGCTAGGATAGAGGTCTCTTTAATTCGTACTGTTACCATAGATTAAATCTTGCAAGGCGTCTCAGGGGTTGCCTAGTGGTTAGGGAAATAGTATGCAGGGCGTCCAAATGCTATCGATCAGATAAGAAGAGATTGTTTAACTAAGTGCATCATCATTAACTATAACTCTGTCTATTCGAGTGCTTAATAATTATCTTTCATGTCTGTAATCAACTGATTGGATTGAACGGAGAAGTACCATATGTAGGCTTTTATCATTATTGAATTCAACTTACTTTTATTGTTGTTGTTTCATTTTCTACTGTGAATTTCTATTTCTGCTTGCTTTTAGTTTTGGTTCTCAATTACATTTACAACAATCGCATTTTACTTTTATATTTTTGCAATTAAGCAAATTCCACCAATCTCCGTGGATCAACGCTGCTCACTTCTTTACTTCATTTTTTGTTTTCTCGAGCAAGTTAATATTATTTTGGTGGTTTGACAGCCTATCACTCCTTTTTTTCCTTCTTACTTCCTTTTTTCAGCTCTAATTTGATTTATTTCCTTTTCTTTCTTCTAAATTGGATCATATCTCAGACATGATTTTGCTCCTGATTTTGTAATTTCCAAATTTGCTTCCTTGTCCTCATATAAATTCCAAATTTTCCCATATTGTTCGCCCCTTCTAGTTAACGTTTTTGAACACTAGCAGTATATTTTGCTTCCTGATTTTGGTCTCCATATTTTTCCTTGTGCACATTTTCTCTTAGCAAAGTACTTTTGGTTTTTTTCCCTAGACTTTGCTATAAAACAATTCGATTTGTCCTCTTCCATGGTAAATTTTTTCCCTTCTATTTTATGTTCCTTTCTTCTTTCTCTTGTTTGTCTATTTTTATTTCTTCTTCTTTTTGTTCCATTTTTTTGCAGCTTTTCATTTCTCTAGCAGGGGCTTTAAACGAACTCCACTGAGTGGTGTCAGTTTTAGTGCCCTAGTCCAATCATCTATGTGCATTGTCATTCAATTTATTAATTAATAAAGAGGAATTTCATTTCATATCTATC
>CAODLS010586508.1:0-13796 GCA_948243855.1 Flueggea neowawraea | reverse complement strand
TGTAGTTATGGTTGAAATTGTATGAACTGCCCTGATTTCGGATTCAGTAGGAACAGTCTGATTGTATGCTGTTTTTCTAAATAGTAGAGACTTAATTTTGAAAAGACTATAACATGAAAGTTGTATATAAACATGTCTTCTCACTTCCTGTAAAAGGACACAGCTTAAATCCATGTGTGTAGGGATTTATATTTGTTTATCTATGGCTGGTCAGATTTGTTGTTCCATCCCATAACATTTGATTTTAGGTTCAGTTGTAAACTCTACTGAGACTGCTGTAATTTGAATTAACCTCTGATATTTTCCCTAGAATGGTTTATGTCAATATAGTTTCTAAAATAACAAACTCTTCTTGATTTGGATTTGTATAAATTAAATCAAGAACAAAACACTAAGGCAAGGTCTTCATGCCTAGTTCCAACCTATGGTCTGAATTTCTAAATTTACTGCATATTGTGTAGATAGAATTAGATAACGTGATTTGTACCCTTGGAAATATAGGTGTGTCTAGTTTCCGAATCAATTTACAGAGCTCAATTTGGTCCTGAAATGAATGAACTATGATTAAAAGACTAAATGATCCTCAATCTGTCCTGTAGTAGAAACAGAACAACAATTGGTCTGAATTTTGAAAATTCACTATAAGTTATAGCAATTGAACTAGGATGCATACTTTGTATTCATAGAACACTTGAGATATGTAATTTCAGATAAAATTAGTATCAATTTATTTGGGATTTGGGAACTCCAGATGTGTTAAATAGAACATAGATTGTTCAGTTGAAATAAGATTAAGAAAAGTACTATAAGGACCTGTTTTGGTATTTTTGCAATAATAGGGACCAAACCAAAATTTCTTATAACAAAACATCAATAAGAGAATGACAACAAATTCTAATAAGTTATAAATGCAATTACCATATAGATTAAGTAAATCCCGAGATCCGGTCATTTGCTAGGATATATGTGTATTATACGTGGTTAAAATTTGAGAATGTCTTAATTCATACATAAGTACATGAATAAGTACATACTAAGTGTCAGCATCGAAACCTGTATCATTCAAGCATCGCATGCTCATACAGAACATAAACATTCTATATTGAAAGGAAATTATGTGAACATGTGTGATAGGTGAGAAGGGCAACAGAAAGGCTCCAGAGACGAGCTAAAGGACTTGAACTTGCCCTGTATTGTGAGTGAACCCATTACATGCTTTATGTGATATATTGTATATTGTCTGATATATTGGTATTCCTATGAGCTGTTATGAGATATGAGAAAATATTGGCATTAGTTATCTGATTATGTGATATTGGTAAATTTGTATATGATCTAATTATGTGCAATTGGTAAATTCCTATTTGAAATGCATTGAAGTATTGATTATCATATGCTGGACTCAATATGTGAGTTATCAGAATGTTATTGGAAATGATATTTGGGAATGATATTGAGATACATTTGTGTATATATATATATATATATATATATAAGGGAAATATACCAAAATAGAAATATATCAAAATAACAAACAGGTAAATTAGTGTAACCAAAATACAAAATGACCTAGTAACCCAATAGAATCCTGGTTTGGCGTGGAGCTCTACTGTAAAATAAATAGAGCCCGACCAAAAGGACACTCATGATCAACAGACACCTCACTGAGAAGTGGGATGCTGGATGCTGAAAATATACTTGAAAAATATTAGGGGAAGGGGGTGAGTCAACTCAGTGAGGAACGATACTTTAGATCTCATGATACGGGCATCACATAAACTGTTTTGAAAATATTTTCGGAAAATATCACATGCACGTATATGGTTAAGTATGAATAATATACACTCGTATAAATAATAATTTAGAAATTCATTTCAAAACAGTTCGCACGAATAGCAAACAACAGACAGTTAGACAGAATAATAATAATAATATGAAATATATAAATATAGCAGACGACAGATATGGACTAGATACATAATTAGATAATAGTAGAGGTTGTGGTCTATGCCACCAGACAGAATCAAACAGAGCACATGTGTCTGGCCAAAACACGACTACCATCTTACCTTGGTAACTGAGGTCTTGACAGAGCAGTGGTATAACAAAGGCTATGTTACCTCGTAACTAGGTGTCCTTTATCCAAAATATATAAATAATTAAATAATAGAACAAATGAGCATGCATAACAGATTTTTAGTTTACAAAAAATATATATAGCAGATTTCAAAAAATACAAATTACCGAATATTAAGTTATCACATAATCAGATTTTAAATTTGTCAGATCTTTAATTATTCAGATTACAGATACAAGTCAGAAACAACGAAAGCATATAGCATTTGAAGACACAATCTATGTGTCTAAAGTTGCTAGCTCACTTACCTGGATATCTAGAGTAATAAGAGCCAGTCACGGACCACTAGTCAGTGGCTGGTCCCGATGGCATGAACAGGAAGCTGAAACAGACAAAATCAGAATGGATTTCAAAATATGGTGCTGGTACTGTGGTACTACTGAAAATGTATGAAATACAAATGCAGACCCAAAATCCTCGACGATGCTAAAAATGCTATTTCGATCAAAGCTTTATTGCCCTCGTTTCGAAAATCGGCCTCCATTTAAATTACATTTTATTCCCTGATCTTTTACAAAATTATACTCTAGTCCCTAAGACCTCAAAAATTATAAAATAGTCCACAAACTTTTGGAATTTATAAATTAATCCTTCAAATATTTTAAATTATAAATAAATCCTCCAATTTATCAAAATTACAAATTTAACCTCAATTTTCTTAAAATTACAAACCTGGAATTAATCTTTTATGTAAAATATCAAGTCCAGTCCCCCAAATTATTTAGAATTAAAGGAAAAATTATGCCTGAGTCCTTGAGACAGAAAATCTTATTCTAAAACGCCCTAAATCTTGAATCAATCAAAACTTGATGTTTTCAACCGTTCCAGTCCACTTAAAATCATCTCTAGAACCTGAATCAATCATTATTTTCTTCCAAAACATCAGTAAACCGCCCAAACAGTCCCAAATTTTCAGATTCAACAAACCCATTAAAAAGAAATCATCAAATCACCATATAAAAATTGTATTCATGTTCTTCTAAGTTTCTTCTAGCTAAATCCATCAAGAAACCACTCAAATCCATCCAAAAATGTCCCCAAAACCGAAGCCAAACTCCTACCAAAACCCAAGATAATACACATCAAAAGACCCAATAATTTCATAAGAACAAAAAGGAAGGAAGGGAAATAAACAACTTGAGATCATGTTCTTACCACAACTTGAGATCAAGTTCTTACCTCAACTTGAAGAAAAGAATGGATGGAAGGCTGAGAAAATCAGAGAAAAATGATTTTGAGAGGTGAATAAATGGAGGAGAGAGTGAAAGCTGCAGTTTGGGCGGTGGCTGAAGCTTTTTAAAAGATGAAATGAAGCAAAATGGCATAGTTTTGGACGAAAAGCTACGGATTGGCAAGACACGGGCGGCACCTCTAAGGACACGGACATGGATTTGTGTCCGTGTAACGCCAGGACCATGACATGGTCAGCACACAAGATGCGGTTAGGATCCATTGATCGTGTCAGTGATTGTGTGATGCCTAAAATGTGCTTTTTTTTGGGCCAATTTTCACCAATCACATTTATTTGATTTTTTTTTTCAATCGAAATGAATTCCATTGATAGTTAAAGGTTCTAGATACCCCAAAATATCATTAATCATCCAAACAACACCTCAAACATAAAATTATTCAAACATAAAAAAAATTCAAAATTTAATGAAAAATTACCAGAATAATTAATCAAAAATACACAAGGTGTTACATCATCAATAGTCAAATATCATATACAATAGGATGAAAGATGCAAGATGCAAAATAAGACAGAGGTCGATCCAAGACAATGATGAAATCCCTCAGAAGCTCAGTGAGGAACGATCTTAAATCCCGTGGTCCCTGTAATATCTCCACTAGAGTCACTCCTATCACCATCACTAGACTCCTCCTCAGCCTCTCCATAAGTCTCCTCTCTAGTCTCTTCCTCACCATCATCATCACTTGAACGTAATTCCATATCTGCAATATCCTCATCTCCTCCAAGTCCCTTCTCCTCATTAAGTTTGCTTAGTCATATCCAAATCCTCCTGAACTCGACTAGTGGAGGCAACAATGGTAGGATCTACTATAAGGTCATTCTAGATTAATCCCAGATACCGTACTAAATGGAGGTGGAAGTGGTGTAAAAGGTCTCTTGGGATCTTTAATCTCCTTAATAGGTCTCTCAATCCTTATGGACTCTAACATCTTGTAGGTGAGAATACCAAAGTATCTCACATCCTTCAACTCCTTCTGAACATCATCAAGTATCTTGTTCAAAGGCTTAATCCCTCTTGAGGAAGCGGTGGATCGAGAACCATATACCCTTCTCCGATCCTTACTTTGTTTGAAAGGAATACCTGTCTCTCCATGGCTATCCCTTATCACAAACACTTTGTGCTCTCTAAAGGGTTCCCGATCTTAGGGATAAAACATCTTATCCTTATCTTGAAGATACGACCAATATACATGCCTTCGAATCTTAGTCCTATAAATCCTCATGTTCCTCAATGTCGCCTCTTGCACCTTCTTGTTGACTGAAACTTTAGTAGCTTCAAGATCCTTATAGCTAACATGGAAGTGCTTGAATATCTTGGTCAACATTGGTCTAAATAGAATTCCCTCCTTTCTCTTTCTATTTTTCCTTCTATATGGTGAATTTTGCATAGTCAAGGTTGTTTTCTTCATCTAATCAACTACCAAATATGTAAAATTCACTTTCTCTCCCTTCATCAAGCAATACTTTATTTCAGTATCTTGATGCGTGAAGGTGGATTGGTTGTGATTCTGTAGATGAATACTCTTAGTGAAAGTTAGATATACCATTCACCACTCAATGCCAAAATTATTTTTATCAAACATAACTGAGTCAATTTCAACCACGTCAAAATGTTTCTTCATCCAATACTCGATCAATTCATGACTTACCTTCACCCATTCACCATTCTCATTTTTATATCTCCATATACCAATACATACCTTACCCTCATTGTTCAATTCAAACAATTCCTTGACTAAGTCTTTCTACATTCGAACTATGGTGCTATTAACCAATGATTTCAACCTTTTATCCTTAAACAATGCACCAATCTCATCACCATCCTTATCATCTTGATAGGTTGCATTTCATGCATGTTTTATATTGCATTTTATGTTTGTTTTGCATTATAAATTGTTGTTATTTGTGTGTTTTTATGTTTTGTTGGTTTCTTTGGTCGTTTAGGTGAATGGTTGGTGAAACGTAAAGAAATAGAGCTATTTTGGTGCATTTTGTTGCTGACTGCAATATGGCATGACCATGCTATAGTAGGTACGAAAAATGGGCTAACTTATTTGTATTGTGTCGCATGCTGGGACAAGTGGCCTCAGTATTTGAGCCTTGTGGACAAAATTAGAAGACTTTTTAGCATTATTTTCTATTGGAATAATAAACTATTATTATCGTTATTATTATTATTTTGTTAATTATTTTCCAAGTAGTTTTAGGTTTTAGAAGAGCCACATATATAAACTCTTATTTTAGGTGGATGCCTCTTCTTCTTCCTTCTTAGTCGACTTTTGCATTGTGAACATCAACCATTATTGATTTTTGTACTTTGTTCCATTATCATGTGTAACTAAACTCGCTTCTAGTCGAGTATTTTTGAAGTTCAATCCAATTGTGCTGTGAGATTTTTTTAATTATTATTAAGTATTTCGAGTATTTATTTAGTTTATGTGCTTTAGTGCTTTTATTATTATTTCTGTTGATTAATTGATACGGGCCCATTGATTAATTGAATGAAATAATATACTGCTATTTAGGATTGACCGAGTGGTTCTCGTTAGTTTTAATATAAGTAGCAAATAATTTGAATGCGTATGGTTGGACAAATTTCAATTTTATGGAACTAAATAATTTGGTTTAAATGAATTACGACGTCTCCAAATTCACTAGTTAGGATAGAGGTCTCTTTCATTCTTATTGCTACCATAGATTAAACCTTGTCAGGGCATCTCGAGGGTTGTCTAGTGGTTAGGAAAATAGTTTGCAGGGCGTCTCGGGGTTATCGATTAAGTAAGAAGAGATTGGTTGTTTGAGTGCGTCACCGGTGACTATAACTCTATTTATTTGAATGCTTGATATTTATCTTCAGTATCTGCGATTGACTGAATGGATTGAACGGAGAAATACCTTGGTTAGACATTTATTGTTATTGATTTCCTCATAATATTTATTGCTGCATCTTTATTATTTTTCTTTGTTGTGACTTTTGATTTCTTTGATTTACATTATCAGCTTCACATTTCATTTTTGCAAACTTATTTTATTTCTATTTTCTGCGAATGAACAAGTCTTCACTGATCTTTGTGGATTGATCCTATTCACTGATGTGCTAAAAATCCTTTTCTGAACAGGTTAAATATTATTTTGGTTGGTTTGACACGCCACCAAATTTGGCGCCATTGCAGGGGACCGGTATTCAAGATTTTGTTTATTTGCTTCACTATTGATCTTTTCTCTGTTTTGTATGTGTGTTTGTCTGCATAAAATCTGTTATATGATCTTGAGATAGAGAAGACTGCTAAACGACTGAGAAAAGAACCTAGACTTTGCAGAGCACATGCTTTTAGTTTTGCAACACCTATTTTTGAACTGACTGAAATTTCTGCTGAGACTGATTCTGATACAAAAACTGAGATGGCTAATAACAACAATAACAACATTTTTCTACCAGCATGATAACTGACATTGAGAGATTTAGCCACTCCACCTGTTGTTCAGTAGCCGTTATGTATTCAGTTCGGCGCTCTTGATGTTCCTTTTGAGTTGAAAACGGGTTTGATACAACGTTTGCCTAAATTTCATGGAATGGAAAATGAGGACCCAGATATGCATTTCAAGAAATTCCATATTGTATGTTCTGAAAGCGCAAATGACACATTAGAAGGGGGAGTTAAATAGTGTGGTGTGCACGGCTTTGAATTCCTTTTCGCTTTGAACACAAACCAATCACAGAACATAATAGAACACACAAAAGTTAGAGTAGTTCGGCTTAATTTTTGCCTATGTCCACTACCTAAGTATCACCACTTAGGATTTCCACTATCTCCAATCTCTTGTTACAACTTTCACTTTCAAGGTAAATGAGAACTTTTACAATTCTTGATTCTGGTTTAAGAATAAACGAAACTAGGATCTACCCTTGATCCCAACTGCACAAACTCTCTATTTGAAAAAATAAATCACTCACCAAACAGATTTTGAACAAAGATACAAGTAGTGAAAAATATGAATTAAGAACAAAGATACTTGTGTCACTAAGAATAATGAATAATGCTAAAGATACTTGTGTCACTAAGAATAATGAATAATGCTAGAATTGGGTTGTAAAAAGCTTTTGATGCATTGTAATTGGGCCCTTTGCTGTTATGGAAGTGTATTTATACTTCTTAAAAAATTTCTAGCCGTTGTGACTTATTAGATGCCAGTTGGAGTGTGAAACCAGTCTGATTTTCCTTTGTTTTCAATACTTACTCAAGTAATAAAAGGGTCTACTCAAGTAACTCCAGCTTTGACCTTCAGTGTCGAAATTCTACATATGACTTACTAGAGTAACATTGAATTCTGCTCGATTAATCGCTGAATTATGACCGTTATGAATTGATTTTGTTACATATCTGGCTTGATTGACTCAGATTTAGCTTTCCACAAAAGTCATTCACTCGAGTAACAAATATGTCTACTTAAGTAACTTCTGCTCTTGAAAACTTGCTGGAGTTTTTGAAAACATACTTACTCGAGTAACATTTCTTTTTGCTCGAGTAAGAAATGAATCAATGGATTCTCTGGAACAACAACTTACTCGAGTAACTTTCTAGTTACTCGAGTAAATTCAGTTTTGTCCTTTGGACACTTGAGTAATCTTCAAATCTATTTGAGTAACTTTCTCAAACAATGACCCTCTAGATGTTGTTCTTGCTCTAGTAATTTTGACTTATATTCGAGTAACTCCTGTAACCCATGACTCTCTGAGTATCTCTTTTGGCCGATTAACTTACAATCTTGCTTGAGTAACTTCTAAATTATTTCATTTTCTGGACAATGTACTTACTCGAGTAATCTCTAAAATTGGTCGAATAAATCTCTTGATGAATCACCTTGTTGGAAATCTGGAAGGCTTATTCAAGTAACATTTAACCTTGGTTGAGTAACACACATTTTACTCCAATCATTAACAACTTTTGGCAATCTTATTCCATCTTGTACTTGACTTGCTTGCTTACCAATTTTTGTTCATAATCAAAATATAAGGGGATCCAAATTTGAATCACCATTGGTTCATCAATCTCCCCCTTACAAAGCATTGGATACATCTCCCTCTAAGTATGTGCATCTCTTGACAAGCAATAAATGGAAAATTTGATCAAGACTTAAAAGTCTTGTCACAAAGGTTAGTCCAATAAATATAAAACCTATGACACTTTAATTTAGCCAATCAATTAAAAAATCCAAATTTCTCCTCCTTTTTATCATTATGAAAAAGGTGAACACACATCCATAGCACAAAATTCCAAAAGAGAGAGCCAAGATATAACCAAGAGAAAGACAAGTCATAATTCATAACATAGAACATTCATAGAACATAAGAAAGTTAAATAGTCAAGTACATATCTAGAAAACATCTAAAGTTTAAACATCCATAGAAAATGAAAAAGAATCATAACAAGAACATAAAATAGAAAATGCAAGTGATGCATATCAAAATGTCAATCCACTAAGTGTGAGGCATCAAAACAAAAGCTTCATAGCGCAGAAGCGGAAGTGGCGGATGGTCTTGGATCCCAAATATGAAACTTAATCTTTTAACTCTTGAAATTCCCTTGCGTTCACTTGGATGGTGTCCAATTCTCTAACACTTAAAGCACAAGGTTGCCTTCCACTCCTTGAACTTGGATAGGATCTATCAATAGGAGGAAGAACTCGAACATTTGGGTTGACCAATATATCGGTCTCATGTCTAACATGTAGCCCATAAATCCAACCTCTAGTAATGGTGTTGATCATCTTCATGTTAGCAAAATTAACACTAGTGTACTTCCAATTGTGAGGAACTGGAAAACATTCATGGCTTGAAAGATCAATATTGTGCATCATGAGAATCTTAGTAATCAAAACCCCAGAAGGCATCCCTTTCTTCTTTTGATCTTTTTGATAGCTAGCCTTGTGAAGACGCTTCCACTTATGCTTCATCCATCCTATGACCAAAGAGGGATAATTGATCTTGACATCCTTGATTACATACCATAAAATCTCATAATTAGTTTTTTTGATGTAGTTTTGAGTGTCTTTCTTGGGCACAATACTTCGATTAATAGCATAGTGCAGCATACGAATATCTCCGGGACAGTCGATAGCCTCAAGTTTAACAAATTATCCAACTTCAACTATTGCAATAGATTGAATTAAAGCCGTTCCTTTGGCCAAAGTGTATTCGGTGGCTTCACTATGACTCTCGTCATCTTCTTGTGCAATATTTTTTACTTTCCCGGTTGGTTTAACTCCACCTTCCGGGATTAAGAACCATTCACACAACTGCCTTTCGGAAACCATAAACAATTTTCCACAAACTCTAGATCTCAACACAATACCTTCATCAACCGACTTTTTTACAACCTCCATATTGGCATAAAATTTTCTAATGAAGTCCTTATAAATCATATCATTATACCTCAATAATTCATTAATGCCATGTCTCCTAAACATAATTTTCAAATCATAGTCCGCAACTCTCAAACTAGGATAATTAAAAACCATTGAAGGCACGAGAGGTTCTTTCTTAAATACCTTGTTGTAGACTTCTTGAGCTTTCAAAGAGGTGAAGCACGGATTTAAGAGCATAGAATCATCACTTGGAATTGAAGAAGCTGCTAGATGCAAAGAAGATGAGCCTTTGTTCTTCTTTGCCATGGATTTTTGCCTTGGTGGTCGAGGAGGAGGGGAAGAATCACTCTCTTGTTTATCCAAATACCTTTTGGTGGTTTGTTTTGCCTTCCTTTTGGGCTATTGAGACATTTTGAGCAAGAAATTGAAGAAAGTAAAGCTAGGGTTTAAAACAGGAAATTTTGAATTTGTGGTGAGTTTGAGTGTTTTTTATGTGATTTTGTAATGAAAAAGAGTTGAAATGATGAAAGAGTGTTGAAGGATAAATGGATTTTGTGTGGGTTTCGAAATTTACTCGAGTGAGGTTGAGAGGAGGAAGGGGGTTTTGAAAAGAATAGGTGAGGAGGAATGACGAAGAATAATGGGAAGGAGGGGTTTTACTGACCTGAACTGCCGTTTACTCGAGTGATTCTCATTGTTACTCAAGTAAGATACCTGTTCCACTCGTGTGACACCTGCCATCTACTCGAGTAAAGTTGCACCCAATATAGCCTTTGAACCCAGAATAAACTCGAGTAACTGACCTTGTTACTCAAGTAATCCCATACTCAAAACCTAGAGCTGACATTATTTCCTCAATCACTCGAGTAGGACTTGAACTTGGTCGAGTGAGAACTCTTTAAAACCCATAAATAACCCAGAATTGACTGAAACTCGTGTCTCCTTATGCCACTCGCGTTTCATCCCTTGGAAATCACAGTTTTTCATACTTACCACACCTAAACATGTACCATGATAAAATTTGAGCCTTATTTACCAAATTGGATCATTTTACTGTAAGTGGATGCTAATGAATGCAACAAATAAAATGCATATAATTCCACATAATTTCATAAGTTATTCACATCACACATGCCCAATCTAAGACGAATAGAACTAAAACTTTCTTCCACAAGGGGCTTAGTAAAAATATCGGGTAATTGGTCATTTGTTCTAATAAAATTTAAAAAGATATCACCTTTTTGCATATGATCACGTAGAAAATGATGTGTAATATCTATATGCTTTGTTCTACTATGCAAAATGGGATTTTTTTTCTCAAATTAATAGCATTAGTATTGTCACAAAAGATAGGAACATTCTTAAGAACAATACCATAATCAAACAATTGGTGTTTAATCCACAATACTGGGCATAAGAGCTTCTCGCAGCCACATATTCAGATTCAGTGGTGGAACTTGCAACACTAATTTGTTTTTTGCTTGCCTAAAATATTAGGCATGAACCTAAGTAATGACATGTTCCACTAGTACTTTTTCTATCTAAGTTGCAAACAACATAATCAACATCATTATAAGTAATTAAATTAAAATTAAGTCAAAAATGACTATGAATGATTGGGTTAGGGCAAATTATCATCATCAATTACGCACACAAATAATTCTTTACGTGTGCAAATCTAGATTTTTCCATAATGTCACATAGATTATGAGATCATTCCATACCACAAGCTTTCTAACTTCACCAAAGTGCCTTATAGATCATTTTAATATGCATGAACATGTCAATTTGTATAAATGCAACATATAAAATGTACAAATATATTCAACTAGTATTCAAGTCATACATATTAATCCTTCTTCTATTAGAAGTTAAAGAAGGTTCATCAAGTGGTTTTGTGAATATATTGGCAAATTGATCTTTAGTGCGTGCAAATTCAAGTTCAATATCATCTTTAAGTGCATGATTATGAATAAAATGATGCTTGATATTAATATGTTTTGTTCCAGAGGTGTTGAATGAGATTTTTGAAAATATCTATTTCACTTTTATTGTCACAGTTGATTAGAATCTTTGTAAATTCAATTCCAAAATCTAGAAGTTTATTGTTTAACCGACAAGATTTGTGCAACATAACTACCTACAGCTACATATTCGGATTCCACGGTTCATAGAGCTACATAATTTTGTTTCTTTGAAAACCAAGGCATAATTTCATGTCCTAAGAATTGACATATTCTCGATGTACTTTTCCTATCAAGTTGGCTTCTAGCATAATACACATCACTATAACCAACAAGATCAAAGTCACCACACTTGGGATACCATATTCAAACATTCTTAGTTCCAAAAAAGTATCTAAAAGTCCCTTTAACCTCTTCTAAATGCAATTCTTTTAGACATGATTGAAAGCGTACACATAAGTAAACACTAAACATAATATCCAGCCTATTAGCGGTAAGATAAAGAAGGGGTTCAATTGTTGGAATTCGTAACTAAGTTTATGACATTCATAAGCATTCATGGCAGCGGAAATACAAAAATTTTACATATAGAATTCCACCAAGGATCCATGCGTATCGACATATACAATTAGGATTAGCATATTTTACCTTAAAATCAAATGCTAGAGCGTATAATCGAATGGAGTGTTGGTGTAGCTTTTAGTATAAAACTCGAAACTCTTTCTATCACGTTACCTTTGCACGAACGTGTCTAATGGTATCCACACGAACGAACTCACTTGTAATGGTAATGTGTACTAGCACGAAGAATCTCTATTCTTTCTTACACAAATATTGTTTTTCTCTTTTTGGTGCACACACTAATTCGGCCTCTTACCTTGAGATAGAGAATAAATTTGGCCTCTCTCTATTTCTAGAAGAAAAGAAACCCTAATATGTACATAAGAGCAGCCAAAATTCTCCTTGTCCCGCAAGGATGAGATCTTCTAATTTGATTAGGAGTGTGCAAACCGAAACCACAAGGAAACCCTATCCGAATTGTATTACTTGTCCCACAAGAAAATAATTCTTAATTAAGATTTAAACACAGCTGAATTCTTAATTAAAATAGAGTTAGAAATCCTTGTCACAAAAGGAGTAGAAATCCTTTCTAGATTAGGTGTCCCTAATCAAGTGGATTAAGTAAGACTTAGTCAACTTTTGACCTAGTCAAACTTTTAACCTTCCTTGTCATTGCCAAATTTTTCAAGGACTTTAGATAATATTTTGGGCTTTAATTAATTGATACATTTTCACTAATTAATTACTCTCTTATTAATTTACATGGGCCCAAATTATGTCACGCATAATTTATACCCAAAATAATTACAAGATGCAATATCAAAAGCCCATTACATTATTCATGATCTAAATCATAAAACCAAAAATTATTAATGACTAATCAAATTAATCATCTTAATAATTTAATCACCATGAGAGAGCATATTTGTGAACCAATCCAAATCGTTCTTGTGTGTGACCCAATAGGCCTAATCGAAATTGGCAATGGGCCTCGTCGTGGGCCCAAAGTTCATAAGCGGTATCTAGTAATACATTATGGCAATACAAAATCGAGTGGTATTTGAAGATTAGAGTTAACATTTTCACAATTTGATATTTAGTCCTTTTGTCACATGATATCTCATCTAGCATAAGGCATGATCACATATGAACTTTATATTGCTTAGCATGTTTATTGATTTGAAGTAGATTGATGTAACAAATGACATTGATAAACCTCTTTATCAATTCATTCGAGTTTGCATACATTCCATCAATCCTACTCATCAAGTGTCCTAAAGATATCACTCTTCATAAGAGGAACAAATACATCACTCTCACTATCACTCCTCTACATGATTTATGACATATCCAATCATAGCCTTTATTGTTACCCTGTTACGGATAACATTTGACTAAGTCAAAACGTGCGATTCCTCATATAGGAGTTGATAGTGAGTTTCAGTCAGATGACTCAAACATCACAACTGTATGAAAGCTACTTGTGACATAAATCCATGAAGTGCTTTCATGCGGG
>CAODLS010586463.1:0-11401 GCA_948243855.1 Flueggea neowawraea | reverse complement strand
GCCAAGACCATGGCCCTTGAAAGAGAGACAAAAGTGTGGTGGGAAAGGACAAATGAAGGGGGAACCATTGCAGAAAAAGGTAGCATCTTTTGGACACTTGGCCTAGGTTTTAAGGGGACAAAAAGAGGTATAAATACACCTATTTGACATCAATTTGAACATGTTTAGGCAGCCACACATCATCAAAAATATTTTGAGAAAGGAAGAGGAGAGAAGATGGGCTAAAAGGAAAAAAGGGGGTTCCTTGAAGAAACCTATGGTCTTGGAAAGGAATCCCCCACATCTTTTGCTTTCCATTTCTCATTTTATGTTTAGTGATATTTTTTTTCTTCTTTATTTTAATGTTTATGTTTATTTTATTTAAACAATGGTAGTGTAGATTTAGTGTTTGGATTTTGAGTTGTAAGCTTTGATGGATATTTTCTATATTTATGAATGGATATTTATTTTTTTGGTGCTTTATTTTCTATATCTAAAATTTGTCTTGAATGTGCCTTAGTTCCTTCTTTAAAGATTGTCTTGGATTTGATTTTATGACTTGTTATTAATGGAATGATGTTGGGCTTGGCCACCATAATGTCATTTGTGACAAGCCTAAGTGAAAAATCGAGAGATGAAGCTTAGGTTGGGTCTTCAAGTATAAAACTTTTTGTGTGCTAGAGTATGGATACTTAGTGCCTACAACGTGTTCGATGAAATTCCTCAAATGAATTAATGGGCCTAGTTTGGCTGGATGTGGCTGAAAGGAACCACCTAGGAAGCGTAGATACGGCTTGAGTGATCTCAAGAGAGGTCTTGGGTGAGTCATGGGAAAGAACACTCAATCCCAAAAATTCATTTCTTTAATATAGTAAAAACGAAGTCTTTGCTTGCATCTCAATTATCCAAGTTCCTTTATTTAGTTTGTTATTTCATTTTAGGTTTTAGAAACCAATACCCTTCACAACTCAAAGTTTCAGTTCTTATCGCTTTCTTTTACTTTTTGATCATTAACTAATACACGTTTCTATGGATTCGACACTCAAGGAATACTCCAACGGTTTTTATTACTACATCAAATCTTGTGCACTTGCAGAGACCTGATCGGCCAGAATGAGCTACATGAGCCTCAATATTAATTTTTAGAGCCATCAGACGGTCCTCCTCAATCTCAACATGATGCGCTGCTTCATTGAAAGTTTGGATGTTAGAAGCATGCATCAGGTGCAGCTTCATATTATTGCAACTGCTTGGCAAGAAATGGATCATAGCTTGGACTTTCTCCTCCTCAGCTAGCTTGTGACTAGCATCACTAAGCTTATTGATCATAATACCCATTTCCCTTATGTGCTTTTCATGGTATGATCAGAGCATTTCTAGTATGTGTAAAATTTTACGGTCAAAGATCAGAGCTTAGTCAGTGACATGCTGTTGAATTTCTCCTTCAACGCAATCCAGAGATCTTCAACACACTCATAGCCTTTGAATTGCTTAGCTATATCATCATCCATTTCACAATTTTTCGAGTTCCATAACTATATTTTCCAATTTTTTGAGTATTAAAAATTGTTTAAAAATTGTAAAAATTTGTGTTTTCTGCCATGAATTATTTCTAGAAATTATTTTTCAAAATAATTGATTTTAAAACGTGCAGATATGGTTCTCAGTTAGATAATTGGAGTAAGATTTCAAATATTTGAGGCAATCCATGAGTATGCAAATACCTATTTTACTTGTAATTTATTACAAATATATAAATGGGGTAACACCATATTGCATTAAATAAAGTGTAAATTAAGGAACAATTTGCATGACTCCTAAATAGAGTATTTTTGGGAAAGTGGTGGTCATAATGAAAAAAATATTAATTGTGCATTAAGTGCGCAATGAAGCTTTATGGAAACATGAATTCATAAAAGATTATGAATTCTCATAACGGGTATTGGCAAAGTCATTAGCCCATTCTTGAATTTTATGGAAACATGATCCCCTAAGTGTCTTCTAAAACTACTTAGAAATTCTAGAGAGCAAAGCAATTAAAATCGGTATATCCAAGATTACTCCATGATCGCGAAAAGAAATCATGAGAAGTGAGAAACCCACTTTATAATCGTATGATTAATAGAATTCTCGAGAAGTTGGCACGACAACTTACGAATTCTAATCTAACATATTGGAAAAATCCCATTGTGTATCAAATCGATACACATACATTTAATACTATATTTGCGTAGTATTATTGTGGGGATTTTATAGGCATTATTTGTGTTAATGCTGCTCAATGCTAAAGTACGTGTATTATCATTATCGATTATTTGGATAGCATGTTAGTTCGATGAATGATCATGATTCCATTTATTATTTTGGCTTATTGTTATATTGATTTGCCTTAATGTGATATGCAATATTTTGTACATTGAATTTATTGTCCAATTATTGAGTTTGTCTTAATAATTGAGATAACCAAGATGGATTCCTTTAAGTTAAGTGAACTTTAAAAGTGAATCTGAACAATCATTATTTACTGTCTATAAAATTAAATATAGTATAGTTAATTATTAAGGCTGAGATGGTAAATGTGCACCTAGTGTACTTTTCGATTCAAAGCTTAATAAGAGGTTATGCTAATTTAATTTTTGGTTGGATAGTAAATATATGTATATTGTTATGACTTCCTTGTGTGCAATTATGTCTTGTTGTTTGTCGAGTTTATTTGTGATATTCATTGCTTACAAAGTTGATTGATACCGAGCCATACGAGAACGTATGTTTAGCTATGTTGGGTTTAGGCTGCAACAATTGTAAATACTATGTTATGAAAATCTAGTTATACTCAAAAGAGCAACAAGCTCTTGAATCCTTTGAATTGGTCATGGCCGAATTCAAAGAGGAGTAAAATGTCATTCAACACATTTTGGACCAAAATGTCTGTGAGACATGAAAGTTAGAAAATTTCACTTTGTCCATCATCTTGAAAGTATAATGGATGGTGAATTCATTTGGCTACTTTACAAGTATTAAGATACAATGTATTTGCAAGTTGCATTTAAGGAGTAGTTAGGTAGTGTGATTCTAACTAAAACTCATGGTCTTTGACCATCAACATTGATACTTGATACAAATGTTCTAATCATATGAGTAAAGGCAAACTGCCTATATGATTAGAAAGCTAGTGATATTGACCATAGATTGATCAGGGACAAGATCCAAGCTGTAGTCCACTTCTTGCCTAGAAATTAGGAGCAAATCGAGCTACACTTAACCCATGTTTGTCTCAAACATGAGATCATAAGAAATTTAACGATGTCTTATTTTATTAGATAAATTCCAATACAAAGGCGAGAAAAAAATGTTTAAAAACCTTATAACTTCAAGAAGTGAGTAATTACACAGAATTTCGATGAAAACTTTGAATATGAACAATGTCGACATTTTGCAAGTAAAATGTTAACTGTCAAAAGCACATCACATGTGGTAAGATGCACCTCTGAAGGGATGTTGCTCAAACTTATGGAAGTGAGAAGAGTTACTTTGTTCAATATTCTTACTTGAATTTCGTCGTTAATTGATGATTTATTGAATCTTAAAGATCCTCACAATGAAGTTTTGGCACGACTTGATTTGACACCAACTAGCTCAAGGAAGGACAAGTTAAGCATGCAAGGAACAACTTGAAAGTGAGAGTTTAAAGAGTTGGCATGTACAAGCTGGACTTGTGCAAAATCCAAACCTTTTCTTGCATTAGATTCTGTTGCAATCTTATTGAAGTTTGCTTCAATTTGTTTTCTAACAATAACGGCATTTGTTAGACCGTATTTAAGTAGAGAATAATTTAGCACTAAAAGTTATTCTTTTTCAGTTAAGGTAAATAACCTAACTATTGAAAGTCCTAGTTTATGTTCTTGCAATTTCGTGTGATTATAAGAAATTATGTGAATTTAATGCACTTAATTCAAATACATTGGCAAAATCGAGTACATCGATTAGCTAAAGTGAGAGTATTAGACAATTGTGTAAGTTCAAGTTTTTTGATTGTGAGCATTGTAAAGAGGGGATACTAGAGAAAAAAACCATTTCAAAAGGCACTTAGAGCTAAATTCCCGTTACCATTAATATACTTTTGATGTTTAACGACAAAAGAATGAAATGGCAAGGTTAAGGCCTACTGCTTCATCACTTATGTAAATATGATTGTGGAAGGTGCAATCATATTTCTCATAAGTAAGAATAGCCAAGTTAGTTCTTACTTCTTGCAAGTCAATATGAGAATCAAATAAAGTTTTGGGTATCGACTAAGATCGTGAACATCTATAAGATGAACCTAAGGCTTTGTGTGATGAAAGGGAAGTGAACATAAGGTGTTTGTTCCTACACTCCGCCAATAATACATATAGCAGAGAGGAAAAATGAAACTCTCTTTATTATGGTAAGAACTATGATGACAAATGCCCTAATGTTCAAAATCCATATGCCATCTTAGTCTGTTACTTATACATCTCATGAGCTGTTGATTGATCGAGTGTATGACCTAAGCTATTTAAAACCAAGAGATGTATTGCCAATATCCATGCCACCTTGGTTAAAAAAACCAAGAGGCGAAAGGCATTACACAGCCTACTGTGTCAAAATGACACATTTGTCGTGGGATAATGAGAAATTGGAATCACAACAAGTTATAAAAAGTCACATTTTTAGGGAATAGATTTCTTAACTAGGATAAAGTGGAAAAAATTCACTTTATTTGATATCTAGAAACTAAGTCCTATAGTATCATTCCATCTGAGTGGGAGATAGATTCCTATTGTTATCTCTTCCTCCGAAATGGATGCATCGACTAAGTCTTGACACGATTCAAATCTTATCTCATATATCTCAAATGTGTGCAGATGTTCCTAATCCTGACTTGAGTGAGAGCAAGATTTCTATTTTTCAGTGTGATTAAGGAACTTGATTATGGTGAGAGTTCCTATATGAAGCTTAAACCTAATGAGAGCATGGAAATACAAAGGATAAAGTCTCATGACAACATTTTTCAATAAATGAATCGAAAGTGATCCTTTTTATTAACCCTATAAGTCAAGGATAAACCTGCAAGTATGTTAGAGGTTCACTCATCCTAGAGAAAGTTGCATGGATTAAAACAATGGAAGTGCAAAATGACATTGACAAGATTGAACCATGATTGAGAAGTGGTTAATCTACTCAAAGGGTAAAGACCCATTGGAGTAAGTTAACACATGAGCGATAAATTGTGTAAGACATCAATAATTGCTAAAGGGATTTTACACAACAAGATTGGAAAGACCATCTTGTTGAAAGATTTACCTTTATCAAATAGACTTTGGCATTTTGGCTAGTCTATATCTCGACCTACATCAATTAGATGTAGAGACTTCTTTTCCTACTAGAGAATTGGAGTAGAAATCTATATGGTTTACCCTATTGGTTTCATCATCTAAGATAATATTAGTTATATGCCCCAACCCAATCATATGAACATTGTCATTTATATTATTATTAAATAAATATGAGACATTTATTTTCGGCATATAAATTATCTTGTTATTTTGTAATGCAATAACTTGATAAAAGTATCCATGAATAGTTGATTCTGTCTTATGTCATAAAGTGCGTGATTTGATTATAAAACCTTAAGATAAAAGAATATTATTCTAAATTGTCCCTGATCATTCATTAGCATGGGAATGATAATGAGACAATACTAGTATGCACTCTAAGAGATGACCATGTTTTACTAGTCATGGATATGGTATGTCAATCAGAACATAGATACATGTTGGGAACATGATATTGGACTGACCCGTTATGAGAAATACTACATGGAACATGCCATCAGTATTTCTCACTGCATTAGTGATATTTGGGTCATTCGACCTGAAATTCACAATGGATTCCTACATGAGGAGCTTTATGTTTTGATATAACTCAACATCGTCCGTATACAGGATGATAATATAAGTTATAATTGGACATATAGTAAATCATGTGGAGGAATGTGAGTGACAGTGAAAAAATTTGCCCCGCTCTTATTTGAGTAAGATATCTTTTGGTCATTTGACAAGTAGGAATGATGAAATGCTTGGTCGTGCTCGTATGAAATTGATAGGGGTTATCAATATCATTTATTTTCGTTAGTTTACTTGGGTATCAAGAAATGTTTGATTAAACTTTATAAAGATGATGTGACTAATGCTTTATGCTTAATCGAGATATCGTATGATAAACAGACTAAATATCAAATTGTGTATTAGGTTTTGTTGAGTCATTGAATTCATTCAAGTTGAGTAGTCATAATGTCTTGCTAAAACCCGCTTATGACTTGTGAACCTAAATGGTAATTTGGGCCTACTGCCAATATTGAATGGACTTATAGGGTCACACATTGGAATGAACTGTACTATATATTTAATGATATATCTTGCTATTATTTTATGCGTACATTTTGAATACAATTAATTGAATGATTGTTTTAAAATGTATGTTAAATGAAATGATGTCATAATTTGTTTTAAGACAAATTAAATTCGTTTTTCTTGCATGACAAGAAAAGAGAGTTTTTGACTTGCTCTGCAAGTAATTGGAGTTTTTCTTATACAATAAGGAGAGACCAAATTACTTGTGTGGCAAGGAAGAGGCATTAGGTGGCAGATCCTTGTGTGACAAGGAGTTAGGTGGCATTTTCTTATTGGACAAGAAGAGAGGGCATCCTTGTAAGACAAGGATTCAATTTTCTAGTAAGACTAGGACTAGAGTTTATAAGAGTCTATAAATAGATATCTAAACATGCCTCGAATACTTTTTTCTGGTTGTCCACACCACTTAAAACGTGAGAAAAATAGCAAGGCTTAGAGAGTGTTCTCTGAACGGTGCCAGCACACCAACCCGAATTTAGTTCGTTGGTGTGGATACCGGTAGAGAGCATTCGCACTCTGCAGCGTCTGTGACTTAAATTCAACAGCATCCTCTCATCTCTGTTTCGAATTAGTGAGGTAAACACATATTTCTTAGTCGGTTTTATCAATTTGCTTGGATCCTTGGTGGAATTCATTGACAAAATTTTTATTTTCCGCTGCGTGTATGTGTCACGGATTCTAACAGGTAAGACCTTAGACATTTTTCGAGAGAATGATATATTCATGTATATTGTGATAATACCAAGGTGAATTCTGTCATTCTAGCTTTGTGTGGACATCACACTTGTAGCTAGTAATGGTTTAACATACCTGAATGACTCCAAAAATTGGCCGTGCTCCAACTTTGAGATTCTTGATATGGTTTGACCTTGTAGTCAAACTCCAATAGATCGTTCAAGTGAGTTATTCTCCTTTTTCTGAGAGAGATGGATCAACAAAGTACTTGAGCGCTTCAAGATGTAGAAACAATAACCTATAAGTAACCTCGTGACTAACAACAAGACTCTTAACAAGAGTATCTGTCCACGAACTATGTGAAAGGAAGAACGTGTAAGTGATGTTCTTCATACAAATGTCATGCGAATGTTTTTTGCAATGTGGAATACATGTGTTGATTACAAGACAATGTCTTGTAGTACACAAGTTTATGCCTAGGTATATATAATGCCTAGAGTTTGCTATACAGTCAAGTTAACTAGCAAATAATGACTATAGGGAAGTCCACATTTGATTATGTGTTCTTACTTAGCAGAAAAACCACTCTACGTAAGAGAAGTGTGTGGTAAGAGAAGTTCAGACCATAACTTCATTAGCAGCAGTGCAATGAGAATGTTAGTTATACAGTGGAATGATCTACTTAGCATTAACCACCTACAGAACCTTCGAGAATTCTTAGTGATAGTTGACCTCGATGTTTAAGGATCAAGAAGATCTAATTTATGTCTAAGTAAATTGAGATTAAGTATCATATTGTGAAAGACTTAGCTGTACAAGGACAAATGAATTTAAGTGCAAGTTTCACAAGGAGAAATGAACTTAAAATATAAGTCCATGCGAGATGTGATTGTAGATCATTTAATAAAAGCCCATAAGGAATAAGTTCCTTAAGACCCACATAACACACGAAGTGTGTAATCACTTAGCATATGATCTTTAATAAGATCATTGTGGGTAATACACGAGCACAAATGTTGAGAGTTGACATTTGCTGTAGTTTTGAGTGTGAAAACATGTTGGACAGAGAAATAATCCACCCACACGAGTGTCTACTTAGTTTTCCTAGTTTGTTAGGGGAAGAACTAAAATGAGACTGATTTTGAATGCAGAAGAGAGCGCATTCATAATCAAGAGTCGTCTTACATTTTAAAGTGGTGAGTTCATTGTAAAAAGGGCAAGAAAAAGCCGTATGAATAGGGATGTACACCATAAGATAAACTCCTATGTTGATCATTAAATGCTCAGATACTAAAATTGAGAGACGTTTAGCATATTCTGTCTTAAAGTCATAAATAATCCTGTTAAGGTGTGGATTAATGTTAGATAGCGAAATGCATCATAATCGAAGCTTTTGTGTGGTGTTGACAATCTTGTATAAACATGCGTTCCTTCAAGGGAAGGAAATAACACAACACATGATCATACCATGTATGTGATATGCGTGACTATAGGGATAGAAAAGATTGAAAAACGATCTCATTTTTCCTAGTGTGAGACTCTACTGTGAACACTTGGTTCTCGATATTACCTATCCTTAGAACTTTTAACACATTCAAAACGTGTAATTGAGTTTGACTACCTTAGCTTAGCATTAATGGTCATGAGTGATTCGACCAAGCATGTTATGTTGGCAAGTAAACTTAGTTATGTGGATTGTCTGTATAAGAGGAGAAATTCGTTTCTAGATGCATTTGCACTAGTCTAATAATTTTAGTGAACTAGCTCTCATGTAGTGTGACACATGATGTGTGAACTTTGAGAAAAACTTTCGTGAGATTGTGAAGTTCGAAAGCAGCGATTGTGTGGTTACGAACTAGGGGAAGGCATACATTCTAGCAGTCTGTGCTGTTGTTGCATACACTTTGGCGTAATGAAGCTATTCTACAAAATACGCATTCTAATAGGATTGAGTTAAAAGCTGTTATATAACTCTAACATGTATATAGCAATTACGATCTCATCGTATGCTGGCCATGCAGAATATTTGTCTATATGATGAAAGGATGGAGCATGATTATGTAAGTATTAATCATGTTACATGATGATGCACCATACCGTCATGTGTGAGTGGGAGATGTTAGAACAATCCACCAATGACCGGTGAACCCAACCTAGTCGATCAAGGTGTAAACTAAGACCGTGAACTGAGATTAATTAGTAAGCCCTATTGAGATAGGTTGAAAGAATGGGCATGAGCCTAAACCCATAAGGCCCAAATTCATTCTTATAAATAAGAAAGAAAGAAGAAGAAAAATGATGATTTTCTCATTCTTTCCCTCTCCCTCCAAATGGGAAAAAATGTTCTTTCATAAAGAGAGAGAGAAAGAGACACCACTCTTTCACCAAAAAGAAGAGGAAGAAGTTGTTCTTCTTCATCCCCACCGAGTCCTGCAACATTCTCTTATGGTATTTAGACTGTGAAAGAGCCAGACAGTCTCGTCGATAATTAGATCGTGGTTTACTTACGAGACCAACATCGAAACTCGATCCTTTAGCCTTTTTTGCTGCTGTCTTTCACTGGGATCGAGGTTAGTAAGTCGAATATATTAATTATACTATTTATTAGTTAAACCATTATATGATTCCTTCAAATATACATCTAGAAAATTGACAAGCTAAATCACATTTTGTTAGACATTACTTGATAATATATAAACAACGAAAAAAACACAATCTTAAACTAAAATTGATTACAAAAATATGACAATCAAGAAACAATTTTCTTAGTTTCAACAATCTTTACTTGGTTATGCATTATATGGAAATTATTGCTCAAATTTTTCAAAATATCTAATATTTGTATTTCTATTGAAAACCGAATTCGATCCTATTCAAATATAACTTTGAAATCTTTAAAAAATTTTATTCTCATTAAAATAAACAAAATTTCTTCATTTTTATTATTAGATTTTATACTTTTATAAAATTTAATGTAAAGTAAAAAGTTCAAACAAATTATGAAGTAATTCATAAAAATATAACAAATAATACAATTCTTTCAAAAACTTTTCTAGAAACCATATGTTATATGCATATGCTATAAACTTATAGAAAAGATCAATGAATTTATAGTTTATTAATACTAGAGTAAACTCTAACATTAAAAAGTCATAAATTCGATTCCTAACGAGAGCAAATTAAATGAGTAGTAAAAAAACTTTCACAAAAATCATTATTTTCTTATGATTTTATAGTTCAAGCAATTTTTTAAATTAATTCTTTATATTTTTTAAGAAAAATGTTCAACTTACAATAATAAAAATTAATTTAAGTCAAAAATAATATAATATTTTAAAGGTTAGGTCAAAATTAGTGGAATAGTGATATTTTGAGATGAATATGTTATTAAATATTTTTTTCTTCAACTAAATGGTAACAAACATGCAACGACAACACTCAACAAAAACGCCTTATTCAAAATTATACATATAATTCATATATTATCTAATGACATTATATTTAGATGCACTTATCAAAATTACATATTTCTAATGGAATAAGAGTGGCGTTTGCCACACTGTTTGATTAGACAACGCTTAAATAATTGTTGATTTAGTGGTTAATATGTTGACTTTGGGAGGAAGACCAACCAAAGACCAGTGAGTCAAATCTCAAAAAAAAAAACACTTGTTAAGAGGAGAAAAATCGTTAATACTCTAATCCCTAAGATAAGTTCCCATTCTTTGTACAAAAATAGAAGTGTGTTGTTCATACATATAATGACTTTATATTAGAGGTAATTTGCTAATATGATAATTTCTCTATATTTTCTTTGAGATTTAGTAAATTTCTCCTATTTAGTCCTTGTGTCTCCAAAGCCATCTTTTAGGTCCATATTCTCTGTTAGACAAATAGAAGAATTTATTAAACTTTGAGAATATAAGTGGATAAACAGATGGACAACGTTATATATTAAACAAGTATTTTGATCTTTTTATGATGACATTTAAATATAAGGTTGAATCATGCATATACCCTCCAGATTTGATCAAATGTTTGATTTAGTCCATCATTTCTAAAAGATAACAATTTACTAGTCAGAAAAAAAGTTAGAGAGCGGGAGAGATTAATATGGAGATCTAGAATAGAGAGGAATGAGAGGTGAGTTTCTACCTAAGGTAGTAAAATCTTTTTTTTCAAAATTAGTTAAGAGTAACTGATAGAAAATGAAGAGAATGATCAAACGAGCTAGTTTCTGAAACATAAGGACCAAATAGCATAATTCAGTAAACCTCACAGAATCAAATAAATTATATCTATGTTATTAATTT
>CAODLS010586305.1:0-25687 GCA_948243855.1 Flueggea neowawraea | reverse complement strand
TGCACTAAACAAAATTTATATTAAAATTTCCTAACATTTGTTTAGGAACTTTAAAAAAATTGTTTAGGAAATCATAAAGAAAAACATTTGCTCAGAAAAATGAATATATTTTTTAGTTAAACATTAAATAAAAATTAAATTGTAAAAAATTAAAATAAAATATATGTTTTTGTCGAGAATGCAAGTGTGAATGAAAGAATTTCACATTAGAGAATTGTGATATACATAAAGTACATATAAGTGACAAAAATCTATAATTTAATATTTTAAAATTTAAATAAAAATATGATATTAGATTCACTTATGTATTTTTTTATTAATCCCACGCACAGTGCAGTTTTTGCAAATCCTTTCTGATATGCAAAACCAACAAACGTAGATACACCCTCCCAAACATACTCAAGGGCTGAGAATGGCGTCAACGGGACGGACAAGAAGAGATTACACGTGGCAACATGTTAGTGGCTTGTGGTTGACACAGGACCCAGGTTGTTGTCGACGTGCCTGCTTTGCGGACCATCACCGTATATACTTGTTATCTGGTTAACCTTACCATGCTGGTTTTGCATTATTTATTTATTAAGGTCGTTGGGCATTATTTATGTGCCGAGGAAAATATAATTATATGCCAAATTTCAATTGTTTTGAGTATGTATATGGTTTAAATCTGTTTGATCTATTTTTTCTGATTCAGCTATGTCATCACAGAAGGAGACATGTTAGTTCATGAATTTATTATTAGATAAGTAATTATCTTTGATTAAAATTTAGAAATTTGTGAGGCTGGAGAAATAATTGAGGAAACTATCGGTAAATTAGAACAAGTTTCATTAATTCGGTCCGCACCACTAAAGTTTCACGTATCTTAATTTTTCAATTTTGTTTTTCTTTTACGATTTTATTTTGATATTTTCTAGTGCGGTCAACACTATTCAACCTTCCTTTCTTGTCTACGACTCCAACTATGTCTTCTTTGTTACTAGTTTTGCGAATCAATCTCTTGCCTCCTCTCCTTCTCTTGCTGCTTCTACTATTCATTCGATCTCTCTCTCTCTCTCTCTTTCTCTCCATCTTGATCTCTTTCTCTCTCTTGATCATGATCTCGATCCTGCTTTCGATCCCGTAGCCTCATTGTCTCTTGCGTCTCCATCACCACGTCATCCTTTTCAACAACAAAAAATTGATTAATTTATGATAAAAAATTATCAATTAATAATTTTACTCAAATCTGAAGAAAGAGAAAAACCTGTAGGGTTGTTGTTCGTCCATTTATGATGTTGTCTTTTGAAACAGATTAGTTGAAGGAGCCAAAGGTTGAATCGAATCTCTCATCACTGGTAACTGAGCATAATTTAACTCTAGAAATGAACTTTCTACTGGATTGTATACTTTCGATTTCTCTATTGATTCAACAAAGAAAACTATTGAAAACCAATTCAAAGCCGATTAGTATTTTATTGGTATTCTCTTAGTATTCCTTTATTTCATTTGGTAGTCAGTCATTATAAAAAAGTTATTCAGTTGGTATTCCATCCATAAAATATTACTTGATATTCATTTTGAATATTTTATGCATAACTTTGTATTTTTGTTTTCTAATCGGAGACCGATCTTTGGTTTTGAATCGGTATCCGATTAGATCAATGAATATTATATTAGTATGGAATTAATATTCAAAGGTATTTAATCGATTTTCAATCTTTATTATTTTAGTACCCACTCAAATTCATAGAATATTATTATTTTGGTTCTTAATCAAATTTTTTTAATTGTTGTCTTGGTATGCAAATAGTATTCGAACAATATTTCATCGATTTTCAACTATATCCATATAATTTTACTTTAGTATTCAAGTAGTATTCAATTGGAATTTTTTTCTTGATGATGTTCACACAAACTAATTCTGGTATGCAAACAACATTCGAACGACATTCACTTATTTTTCATCCTTCTCAATGTAATTTTGCTTTAGTATAACTGGTATTCAAGTGGTATTTCCTTGGTTTCCAATCATATCTATGTAATTTTACTTTAGCAATTAAGTAGCATTCAACTGATAATTTATTTTTTTGGATGATCTTGATACAAACTATTTCTGGTATTCAAGCAATTTTCAAATGGTATTCATTTGGTATTAACTTATCCATCTCAATGTAATTGCGCTTTAGTATTCAACTTGCTTTCAAGTGGTATTCAATATGTATTTAACCGATTTTTATGAAAATTTTCCAGCATTGAAGCATGAAATGCATGCGTGAGCGCATTGTAGAGGTGTGTGAATGACACTTGCGCACAACAAACATGAGAAATTGATTCGTATGCATGTAATTATGAAACTCGGACTAATAATAATTTTTAGAGGGATGTATTTTTAATATTTGAAAGCTAAATAAGTAAACATGTTGTTGCCCCCGAAAGAATGAAAATGGTTAAGGAAAGGACTGATAACCATCTTGACCTGGGAAATGTTACGTGGCATTGCAAGACTTTTTTTTTCTTCCCTTTCTATTATAAGGATATAAGGACGGAAGAAAAAAAGGACGAAAGAAGGGAATGTTACATGTTGTTCAAAAAAAATATTCAGAAATTGACTTATAAAGAGAATTGGAACTGAAATACACATCTTGATTGGAAAGATCAGTGAATTGAAATCATGTTTACACTAGGTCTTGCCAACAAATTGACATCTTTCTACTATAAGTAACATTTGTTACTCACTTTCCATTTTTATCAGTATTGATACTAGTATTACTTCAAATGCTTCTAAAAATGGTTTCATGTTTTTTTTTTTAAGAAAAAGGGATTGGAATGATCAACAATGTCTCTCTCTTAGGCATTTAAAGGTCCATAAGCTGGAGAGACCCTTCTACCACTGTATATACTTCATACACATCACTACGAGTTTCACGAGGATTCAAATCCGATAATTTGCTTAAAAGATCTAAACTCTCATTCACTTGAACAAACAAACGTTACTAAAATGATTTCAAGGTCAAATGCGAGAAATTCCTCTATGTCAAAGATATAAACAAAAAATTGACACTTTATTTGTGGTATTCTTAAGATGTGAGAAAAAAGGATGAGAACTGTTTTCAGCTGAGGAAGTTAATATATTCGTCTTTGGAGTTTTTTTTAAATTATTTTATTTGTTTCCATTGAAAATCAAATTCAATATCTCTTAGTGTTGAAATTGTCTCAAGTACCAATGAGCTACAAACCGTTTAGTATTCGTCTACTAAATCCACCCAACCCCCATTGTTCTTCAACTTCTTCAAAAACACAAAACCCTAACCATGATTCTTTAACATGACCAGTAAGCATCAAAGAAGGTGGAACATAAAACTGACGTGGACAAGAGTGCAGCATCGTTTGGCACAAATTGAAGAAGATAGTGTGATGGTGGTCCTTTTCTTGACTAAGTGGCCTTCTTTTCGCCTTTTATTGGATGGACTCATAAATAGGGATGATAATGGATAGGGTATGGGTAGGGTATATTAATATTTTTATCTGTACCTGTAGTTCATTTTATGTATCCATATCCTATCTGTATTTATGTGGGTGACAAAAATTATTATCTGTATCCTACCTACAGGGTATCTGTTTACTCGTAGGGTACTCATTTACCCGTGGTTTAATTTAATTAATTAACTTAACAAATAATTTATCATCAATTTAGAACAATAGATTAAAAAATATCCGAGATAATATAAAATATTATATTCACACAACATAATATAAAAGTTATAATTTACAACCAAATGTAATTAATAAAATAGTAATGTAATAAATTATTACTTGAAGGAGAATTTATACAAAAATTATAGTCTAAAATATTATACAAATATAAAGAAGACGAGCGTTTCTAAATTGCAACATTCTCATTGCAACCTCTAAATTACAGCTCTTAGTTCTAGTCTCTTGTTGTGGAGAAAATATTAGACTCAAATATGTACTATTTATATTTGTGACAATAATATACCAACATATGTTAGACAAAATATATTAAAATTTTAGACAAAAAAATATTGTTCTTGAACTCTCATGCTTGATTTGTTGTGGTTGACTCTATAATAAAACAACACACATATTAAAAATAAATCAGAAAAATACTTGAAACAATTATTAATATCAATAAATAAGATAAAATATAATACCTAGAACCTCTAGGTCATCTTCTATATCATCAAAATAAGTGTCAATGCTCATCAAAATAGTCTTATTCTAGTTAGAAATCAATTTATTCAAATACGAGAATTCATTTATCTCTCCCCCCACCCGTCTCTCTCTCTACATGGGCATTTACATAAATACCAATAACAAAAATTGATATTATTGGTTCACCAAGTCAATTTTTAATATTTTAGCAAATTTTCAAAATTGCAAGGTGTCAAAAAATTTTCTAAATTGCATTTTCATGGACTTGTCTAAAATTTATTTAGGTTTTGTCTAAAGTTTGTCTATATTTCAAACTTTTTTAAAATTTCTTTAGAACTTGTTTATACATTGTTGATATGTTATTTATATTTATCTATATATTGTATATTTGTTGTTTATATGTTGTATATAGGTTGTTTATATGTATTATATATATTTATATGTTGTATATATATTGTATATACAAGTTATAAATATAGTATAAACAAGTTATAGAACTAATACTTGTATATTCTGTATCTCTGTAAAAGATATAAAAGTTACAAACATAGAATAAGCAAGTCATAAACATAGTATATAAAAGTTACAAACATAGTATAAACAAGTTGTAACACTAATACTTGTATGTTCTGCAACTCTATAAAATATATACAAGTTAGAAACATAACATAAACAAATCATAAACATAACGTAAACATAGTATATACAAGTTACAAACATAGTATAAACAAGTTATAAAACTAATACTTATATGTTTTGTATATCTGTAAAAGATATACAAGTTACAAACATAACACAAATAACATCCTAACTTTTGAAAAATAGAACAACTCCAACATAATATTAACAATATATAAACAAGAGTTGATAAATTTGAAAATATGTATTTGTGAATTTAAAAAAATTGAAAAGTGAATATGTAATATGCAAAAGTAGGTCGTACAAAATAAATATTATAAAGTATTGTAGGTGTATAGTGTAAAAACCATTATATATAATGCATGTGTGTGTATTTTATATATATATATATATGTGTGTGTGTGTGTGTTTATTTATTATATGTATGAATATATGTATTATATATGTGGTGGGTATAGGTAACGTGTACGAGTACGAATATTACTCAACGGGTAAGGGTATTTCTATATTCATACCTACTCATATCAGCACAGTAAAATACATGTATTATCCGTATTTGTATCTAGTTAAAGCGAATAATACCCACGTTGACTGAGTACAGATAAGATCGGTACCTATCGAATATGATATAAATTGCCATCTTTACTCATAATACACTAGTGGGAGAGTGAGTGAAAGCGAATGCCAACAGTTAGTGCTAAAGCACAGTTACATGTACAGTATCATTAACCAAAGTGGTGCCTTTTCTTTCCAATTTGTTAAAGTTTATTTGTTCTCTCATTTTCACTGGTGATCATTCATACACATCTTAAGAATCATCAGATATTATTCCTATTTTTGTTTGTTAAAAAAATAGAAAACAAATTGGATTTTGAAAGCCCCAAAACTTGTGTTCTGAAGCAACCATTTCGTTTGCCTTGCCGTGTTGTTCATGCCATTGCTCGTATATATTATATATATTTTATTTCTAAAAAAATATAATGGTACTTACTTAGCTGTTTCCTTTTTTTCTTCTTCATTTTCTTTGCCATGTTGACTATAGTTTACAATAAAATATAATTTCTGTTTTGTAATATGTATGAAGAATAATAATGATCACCTGTTGGAAAAAAAAATAATAATAATGATCACTTGATATTGTCCTTGATCTCTAAGTAATTGAAAACAATGGCAACGATTTCTCCATAATTTTTGGGGCGAGGAAGAATTATAATATATTTACTGTGTGACCACTAAACTATTTTATAGATGCAAACTATCAATTAATCTTACAATTCTTTTAACGAATATATATGATTGTATTTGGTTTTCTTTTTCTTTTGGGTTAAAGAGAGAATGATCATTTCATAGATTAGAACATAAAATGCTTTCTTCAAAATTTAAACTCCTACCCTTTTAATAATTAAAGACTAATTATATGAACTACGAACAAACAAGATCAAAAAGATATCAGAGTGGTTTTAGGGAGCAGAGATTCCAAAGTAGCCTTTTCCTATACATCAATTACTCAATCCTACAATATATATCTGAAATTTATATTAACGAGAAGTAGCTATATGTTAGCATTAAATCTTTTTGTGTACAACATATTCATGATCTCAGATTTTATATATCTCAATCAACCAATCCACTTGATCAAGCGGGTACTGTAGATCGTGGCTTGAATCCTGGAATAACAGAGATGGGACACACACTACACCATGTTCATGCGTATGAGTTAACGGGTGTGACTGTGCCCCCATTTACGTATAAGCATCTCTTTCCAATGCCTTGCACTTCTCAAATTTGTCCCTTCCCGACATATATCTCCTTGTAACTGTGCCTTCCTAATTAATCCAACATGCAAACAAAAATACCAAAATTATAAGTCCTACGTACCTAGGTTTTAACTTTTATTCACATGAAGATTAGTCGTGCATGTGTGTATATGTTGGTTTTGTTTGGAATGCACCAAACAATTGGTTAGTAATGGGGCCTTGTTTTAGCCAACCCCGAACACTTGTGCGTGCCGCAATAGTTTGCCTTCCAACTAAATTGACAACTCGTATCCTATACAATATTGCGAATCTTCACGGCTTCAATTCACCAATTAATCAAAAACTTTGTAGAACTAATTATGTGCTTTGAAATATCATTCTTTTGGTACAATTGTCTTACATGAAAAATTTGAACCCATATATCTGTTGAGTCAAAATATGTACTCAATAATATTAACAAGACAACAAATTAAATCTATTATTACTTATATCTTTGTTATATATTTTAATTAATAAAGCTTAGATTATATGACTCATCAATTAAGTTCACTAAAGTTTATATGATATAGTTTCCCCATTTGTGCAACATTTGAAAATTTATACTAGCTAGTAGTCTTTTTAATTATATAAATACCTTTCTCCTGTTCATTTGAGATTGAGAGGTATATATGCGATTCTATATAATAAAACGTCCTAAGTTTGAGCTCTGAATAAAGAACTTGAATTTTAAAAAAATTACATAGAAAGGACTTGGTCTCTCTACTCTCAGAATTTTGTAGTATTATCTTAGTTTGGAACAAGAATTGGAATTTAGAGTAGGATCTCACTTGTTAAATTTAGTTGAACTAAAAAGCAACAACAATTTTTGTCATTGGTTAATTACAATTGGAATTAATATATACCTATTTTGTTTGGCATGCCACGGAAATTTTTCTTTTCCTCATCTTGTATTTGTCCATCCATTTTAGGGTTTAGATCAGTGTTTCTTCTCACCTTTAGTTTGGCATGTCTCCTCACTGACACTTGATGTTTCTCCCTTTCTTTTCCCTGAAGAGAGGGGCTTCAGGCCTTTGGTGGGTTAGATCAGTGTGAGCCTAATTTTTGTTCTGATTTGAGGAAGACATGAGTGATCGGTTCAGGGCACGTTTCGTTGTCATGTCCACTAACTAACTAATCATTTGACAAGAACTCCCATGGGATCGATTTTTTGTTGATTGACTCATATGTATCCTCTAATCTAATCATAGTAAACTCCATTTGAATGTGGTCAACTGATTAATGATCACGTAATTGTTGCTAAATTGAACTCTTGGTTATCATTGCTAGCTGTTGGATAACATGAATGGGGACTTGTTTCTTTCAATAATATAGCCAAGAGCGGGTGGACCGAGACTATCGTGTGTTCTGATCTATCACTATAGGTTCGCAGACAACATTTTGTTAATTGGTAAGGCTATTGTTAATTTAGCGGTTCAAAATCGTTTGTATTATTGCCAAGGAAAAGAAAATACTAAGCGATTGAGAGTTCATTTTTTTTTCCGATTTATCAAAGATTTTATAAGTTGATGAGCTGCACAATTGGCGGCAATCCTTCCCATATTTCTCACCATAAAGATGATAACTTCCATTAAAGTGGTGGTGAAATGGCTCAAACCCGAGATCTTTCACATGAGCATTCCACTCACTTGTCGCTAAACTATACAGCAGGTGGTTTGAGGAATCTATTTTCAGTAGGTACAAATAACTGACTTGTAAGAAAAAGAAAAATAACCGATCAATATTGACTAGCAGAAGGTCTTAAAGCTAGAGTGGAGTGCTTTATTAATTAGAGGAAATTACGTTGTTCACCTACATTAGTTTGCAATATTTTTTTCGTACAGACATAATATATTTATTATAGATACATTTTTCCATAATTATTGATTGACGATGTGTATTTTCAAATTCATGGCTCTGTATTTTTCAAATTCACGACTTTTTATTGATATGTTATTGGGTTGTTGTTGATTTTTGTTATTAATTTTATGTTGTTTGTTATGTTGTTTTGTTATTGGTTTGTTGTTGATTTTCTATTGATTTGTTGTTGATTTTATGTGGTTTTGTTGTTGGTTGAACACATATACAACGATCCGCAAATCTGTAATTTATAAAATTGGAGACGTCCATCTGTCATTTTGAAATTTTTGTTTAAAATATTGAAAGTGGACCGCGTGAATCCGTAATTTATAAATGGGTAAATTACACAGTTTAGTATTTTTTTCTTTTTTTATTATTTATTTTACATTTTTTCTCAGAGTTTCTAAACCTTTTATACGAAAGATTTTTTTTTTAGCACAGAGCTTTTAATATCTCGAGCCTAGTGCTACAATTTAATTTTGTCCTCTTTCTCTCTCTCTCTCATCTTTTATTGTCCTTTTCCTCTCCTCTCTCATATGTCCTCTCTCTTTCTTCTCTTCAATTAGGGCAACTCTAACCCTAAACTAGGCATTGACTCAGCAACCTTCCCCATTAGGGGAAGGTTGTTGAGTGCACACTGCCTTTGGTGTGCACACCAATTTTTTTTTTTGCAAAGGTTGTTTGCCTTTTTTTCATTTTTTGTCTATAAATTTGGCCTCTTTTTACTCTTCTCACTCACTCTTTCCACTATTTTCTCACAACTTTGATCATCTGTATTGTTTGTCTCACTTTGCAAAATGGGGTATGGAGTAGTCATTTTATATTATTTTTAGAACTAATTACAAAGTTTTTTTTTAGTGTTTTGTTATTAATATTTAGACATTATTCTAATTTTATATTAATAAAATTATATTTCAATGCTTAATTTTTAATTTTTGAGTTAAATTATATTTTAAATTTTTATTCAATTAACCATTAAATTTTATTTTATTAAAATTATTAGTTTTCAATATTCAATTAAATAATTATTAAAATAAATATTATATACTATAATTCTTAAAATAATATTTTAACTCAAATATTAACTCACAAAATATTTATGTCAAATAAATATTTTTAATATAATTTAGATGTTATAAATAAATGAAATGATGAGTGAAACGATTGTGGGTCATATATTAAAGTATAATAAGAGGTTAACTATTAGGAGAGATGGTTTGTTGAGTGAGGAGTTAGTGGATTGCTGATGTGGTAGGTTCATCAACCCAAAAATGGGATTAGTTATTAGAGATGCCCTAATGCACCAACATATTTTGGGTTGATGAGCCTACTATATCAGCAATCAATTAATCCATCACTCAACAAACCAACTCCTCCTAATGCACTAACCTCTCATTGGGACCCATAACACTTCACTCATTATTTTATTTATTTATACATTTAAATTATAACAAAAAATATTTATTTGACATAACTATTTTGTTAGTTAATAGTTGAATTAAAAAGTATTATTTTAAGAATTATAGTATATAATATTTATTTTAATAATTATTTAATTGAATATTTAAAAATAATAATTTTAGTAAAATAAAATTTAATGTTTGATTGAATAAATATTTTAAATATAATTTATCTCAAAAATTAAAAACTAAGAATTGAAAACACAATTTCATTAATAAAAATTACAATAATGTCTAAATATTAATAACAAAACACTAAAAATATTACATTGTGATTAGTTCTAAAAGGAACATAAAATAACTACTCCATACCCCATTTCGTTTTTATTGCATTGCAAAACTTACGGTGTTGCTCAAGTTGTTCCGCAGTCATACCAGACGTATCCCTTGTAAATATTTCATAATCAATTTTTTTTCCTTAGCATCACTCATTCGTTGTGCAATAACAATTTCTTTTTCCTTAGCATCACTCAGTCTTTGTACAGTAACAATTTTTTCTTTTCAGTTTGTAGAAAATCACTCCACATTCCATGCCAATCTTCCACTCCTTTTTTTTGCAGTTTCCTTTGCTTTGCATTTTCTTTTTAACGGAGTCTTTGTTGCATTTTGTCCAATAGGACGCACTTCATCATCATTAGTTTCCGCATTTGATGAACTTGTGTAGGCACTACTCTCGTTGTTTTTTCTCTTTTCGACTACGTAGATAGAGGAGTGTTTGCTCTCCACTTTGGGTTGTTTTTCAAAATTACCCAGACGTGCTCATAATTGAAGCACTTTTTACGATTTGATAAAATACGTCTCGAGCATGTTCCTTCAATTGATCATCACTCCAACCATTATGATGCTCACCTAATAATTTGTTATAGATTTGGTTGAAAGCATTAACTGCAGACATCATCCAATACCAGTGGTTCTTGCAATGACCTGCTTTTCTCTCCACTTTCAATCTTCGATGTTCGTTGTAATACTAGGCAATTCGTTTCCAAAGTTATTTCTCGCTTTGCCCATTGCCCACAATTGGATCACATGAAATTGTAAACCATGCTTTTGCGAGCCTTTTGTCATCCTCCATATTCCACGGTTGATGTTTATCTCCAACCTCTTCGGTCGGCTTTTGCATTAAATTAATATTTCTAATCACTAGTTCTGTTGAAAAATATGGGATTTGAGAAGATGAAATAGAATCCGTTTCCGTCAATTTGGAATTATTGGTTCGAGAACCGACATCTAAATTTTGAGAATTTATATGCATATTTTGGGAAAAATATGGATGTGAATAATTTTGCATAAAAGGCGGAAAGTAAGGATATGGTTGGTTTTGAGAATTTTGGGTAAATTGAAAATTTAGTTGATTTTGAGAATTTTGGTTAAATGGAAAATTTGGTGTATTTTGAGAATTTTGGATAAATTAAAAATTTGGTGGAATGAATGAATAAAATTGGTTTTGAGAATTTGGTAAATGAAAGGGATTGAGTTGGTTTTGAGAATCATAAAAATTAGAATTTTGGGAGGATGATTGGTTAAAATTTGGATCCATATTTATGAGAAATTAAAAAAAAAATTGACCAAAATCAGAATTAATAGAGAGAATCAATGTTGTGAGAAAAATGTTGTGAAAGAAGAGTAGGAAAAATGAATGAGAAGAGGTCATATATATGCAAAAAATGGGGAAAAAATATATATTTTTTAAAAAAAACTGTCTTGAGAATTGTGCACAACGGTTCAGCCAACCGTTGCGCACAAACAACCTTCCCCACTAGGATTAAATTTCAGAATATTATTAAGTCGAGTTAATAGTCTTTTTAAATAGGGTAAATTATTTAATGAGTCTATTTTTATCATTATAATTTTTATTGTGTTTGATAGTGTATTAAAATTTCTTAAATACTAAAAGTGAGTTTATAATTTTGAAATGTCTATATAAGGCGGTTTGTTCACCTCCTCTCCGTTTATCTTTCCTCTCATTCACCGCCTTCCTCTCTCCTTTCCAAATTCCAATCACAAACTACTTTGTTTTTCAAGAAACAGAAAATAAGGGCCGCGTATATAGAGGAGAGAGCTGTATTAAATCAGTGGCTCTTAGAAACCAGTAGGTTTTATACTGGATACTCTGTTTAGTTCAGCCTTAGACAGAAACAATGGCATCATAGTACGGGTCTTGTGCTTTGTGGATTATCTTGTGAAAGTAAAAGTTTGGTTTTTTATTGGCCAAATTTGTAGTCTTTCGCTTGTAACACCATTGCCTCTTCACAAACCCGCCTCCAAAGGCCATGGCATTGATTTCTTCCAATTGAGCTTCTTCTTGTTTGCAATTTTTATTTGAGAAAAAGTGGTAGATTTGAGGGGAGCCGACGAGGATAAGTTTATCGGCATGAGTAGCAACAACACCACTTTTGCGCACCGTGTAGGATTTCACTACATGGGTTGTTGTTGCCATGAGTAATGTGCCAAAATGCTAATATAAGGCTCTTTACTTTCTCTGTTCTACAGTTATGCAAAACGATTCTGATTGTCTTCATTTACCAAGAAGTTTGGATTTTTTTTTGAACTCGATTTGGGATTTGAAGAAAAATTGTTACCGTTCTAATCTTTTATAGAAAAAATTCCGAATATTTCTTCTTACAATGATAGAAGATTTGAATTACAATTTGTTTGGATTGATGGAATCGAATGGAAAGGAAAAGAAAATAGATAGGAGATTTGAATTACACTCAGTTTTTTTCTCATTCGTGTTCTCGTTTTACATTCGGTTTGTTCTCATTTGTACTTAGTTTGTTCTCATTTTATACTCATTTGTACTCAAGTCGTACTCATTTTTTATTCAATTTGTACCCAATTTTGTATGCATTTACTCGCTTGCTTCGGTTTGTTCTCATTATGTACTCATTTTTCGTATATGAAATAATGAGAACAATTTAACTTTGTTATCGTTTTGTACTCATTTGTTGTTTGGTCAAACTTTCTGGTGTGTGATCAACTTTTTAACACGTGGTCAGCACTTTGTTAAACTTATGGCGAATGGTCAAAAGGTCAAATTTTAACATTTTTGAAATTATAATAAAAGTGGTTGCTTTTCCGTATACATTTTGAATGTTGATGCATTTTAGAAATTTAAATTTCTTTTTAAAATATGTGATAAAATCCCTTTTAAATATCGTTTGTCCACATTAATTGAGGTTAATCGATTTATTGGTTTTATGGAAGAAAAAAAAAAGGGAGTTTGATAATAAATTTGTTTAAAAAAGTTATATGAATTTTTATATTTGTAAATATTGGTAAATAATATAAGGATGTATTAATTAAAAGCATTAGAGCAAAGAGGGTCTGTCGCTCAGTGGTAGAACATTAGACTGCAGATCAAGAGGTCACCGGTTCGATCCCGGTTGGGGCCTTTTTTAGCTCCCGCTATTTTCCTTTTACAGAACGTTTCTTAACGTCACTGCCATTTATTTTCTGTTTGTTCGGACAAGAAAAGGGTGTTGCGATTATAAGTAAAACGAAACAGGAATCCATTGTCTACCTCTATCCAAACAATCTGTTAGAAACTAAAAGGAATGTCACAAACAACAATTTCAATTACAGTGTAAACCATCTTCATCTATGGCCGCAAATTAAGTTCAACCATGCTACCAGAATCATGTTGTCAGTAATCATGTCCTATTATTACAAGAGAAACTAACATGTCTTACAAAGATTAAAGCAAAGTTCGGAGCTTGTTTCAAGGGCCAGAATTTTCAGGCAAGTATCCACCTTATGGCCATAGTGCAGACATCATCAAGCATCTCAAATGTGTAATGAACGAGACTTGCCATAGAAATGTCTTGGACGTTACTGTCGATTTCATGTGATCAGTTACTCGTGAAAGCGAGATTATGACACCGTTGGTGTTGTTACATGAATGGAAAAAAAAATACAAAAATGGAGCTTAAATGTCTTCATTGTTCGCTATTGCAGAAGAATGTGTTATGTGCATCAACCACCAACGAATCTGAAGCACGTCTTTAGAAAAACCAGGATGACAGATATTTGGCTGCAGATCCTTCCAACCATGTCTGATGCACGTGCATGTAGGTTGCACCTCCAGAACCAGCCTGACGAAACTTAACAAATCAATCTTGTACAGTGAGCATTATTTGAGAGGAGAGAAAAAAGAGCGTTTATTTGCGAATGTTACCTTCAGATTGATTATGCAGGTGGTCACACAACCTTCCTGCTCAGCGCCTGCACTCAAAGTTTATACATTAGGTATAACAGAACGATAGGAAATGAAAAGATCAGGAAAAGACAAGGCAGAAAAGATAAGAACTTCGGATTTTCCATGACATGGAATGGCCAGCACACTCCAATATACAGAACTGTTGGACCATTTAGTTGAAGAAGTGAAGGTTCAGTTGACTAGCAAATGAATTAACATCAGGAAAACCATCCAATTCTAGAGTGTGGTATGTGAATATAGTGAAAAATAAAAAAGTGAACAGAAGACATGTACATGCAATGTATCAGAATTTTCCACGTCAGTCACTTGAAAAGCATTGTTTTTTGCATGAATGGTTGATACCTTACTAGACACCCAGCGGATGATTTGTGATGATAGAAGGCTGGATAAAACGGACAGTCTTCAGTTCAACCATAAAAGAACAACAATAAGATGGAAAAAAATTTGCAGTCACATAAAGTAGAAAAAGGAATAAACTCATGATTTTTGGGAAGGAAGCGAAATCTACCCTGGTGTCAACGAATGATAGACTATCCAAAATCACAAGACAGAGCAAAGGGAAGAAACCGCCAAGAGAGAAAATTGCAATAACATGAGGATTTTATAGTAACTGTCTCACCTGATAATTCCCACTTATTAAACTTTACTAGCCATGTATCTGAGGCAATCTTAGTGGGTAATACGCGATCCACCCAAACCCGAAATTGTTTGCCCTGTTTGTCACCATAGAAATTCCTCAGTCCATTTATGCTGTTCCGGAGAGAGCGCTCAGAACCTGATGGATGAACAAGAATACCAGAACAATCCTGCCAAGACATAATACAAATAAATGGATAAGAGCAAAGCAGGACAATATATATAAACTTGCCAGAAAATTGACTAACAATAATTTTTATGTCAAAAAGAACTGTAAACCCTTAAGCTCATTCACATTTACATCAATCCTAAAGGTAGACTCTTCCATTCGTGCAGAGTCTCAGCAATACAGCTACTGTCGCAACGAGGAATTAGAGGAAATAAATTTCAGCAGTGAAGTTTATTATAATGGAGACCATATAATACTAATGAAATCTAGTTCATCTATTCTACATGTCCCTTAAAAATGCAGGAGTAATTCAACTTCCTTTCAACTAAGAAATTAATGCTTAGCTTAATATCACAAACACAAAAATTTCACAGAGCCAGAATGGAGGGAGAAAAGAGCGCATACTGAGGAACAATATTTGCAGGAAATCTTTCTATTATAACATACTAAAGAACAAAGAAAAGAGGCTTGTAAGACATACAAAATCAGCTTTCAAACTTGCCAAATACATCTCAGAATTGTCAATTTCTGCACGCCTCCATCTCTCGTAGAACAGGAAAAATTTCACAACTTCAATACTAGCAGAGTCATTTTCCACTTGGCATTGTGAAAAGTCAGTTACATACCTTGGAGAAATATTTGGACCGAGGTTAAAGTGACCAATGGCTTGTATGATCCCAGCTGCACATCTCTCAGTTGCATGAATGATTTTAGGATTACTTTTAGCATTTTTATCATACCACTGCAATAATTCTTCTTGCGCATTGCTGAACTGCCAAAAACATAATGCAATACATAGGAATTAAAAGTAAATCATGTCACTGAAAACCAAAATATCGCAATAAAATGATGCATTAGATAACTCATCAACAATAGAAGAAAATCCAAGGACCAACCATCACTCCATGCACATCTGCAATGCTGAAGAGCTCAGCATCATTTCCAGAATCACCACATACAAGGGTGTTAACAGGTAGCTTTCCCTCAGCCTTGAACTTTTTATGCAAGTATGCAAGGGCTTGTCCTTTGCCAGCACGTTGGGGTAAAATATCCAAATCGGTGCCTCCACTGTAAATAATTTTAACCTCCAACTAGAGAAGGGAAACAAATCCAAAACTTAAGTTTGTACATAGTAGTAATTGATCAATGCAATAAGAAGAAAAGGATGGCATAACGATAGGAGAATATAACAGAAGAGGGAAAGAAATAGGAGAAACATCCAAGGTTGAGAAATTACAATATCATAGTTCTACTCAGGAAATAAAATTTTAAACTTACCCCGAACTTTTCCAATATCTCTGGAAGACTCTTCATCACAGTCTGAGCTTCATCTTTGTCAATAGAAAAGCTTACTTTGTGTGGTCGTTGCTCTGTTTCTGACTGCATTATCACACATTTCAATCACGATATGTTGCAAACTGCCAAACAATTCTCCTAAATGAACCACATCAATCGCTTCAGTAATGTTTTTGAAAAGAAATTATGGGCTTCGAAGTGAGTTTCCATTGTCAAGCAAAATAAAAAATAAGCAAATCAAGTAACATTATTTTCTTAGTAGCACACCTGACGTTTCAGTTGAGGAAACTTCTTCTTTGCTTCCTCAATAACTATATCCTTATCCCACTTCTGATTCAAAACTTCAACCCAACCTTCATCTGGTACCATTGAATTACCATATGTGATCTCAGTTCCAAAAGACATAATGGCTATATCTGGCGTAAGCATCGGCTTTTCTTTCCTCAACTGCTTGTATAGATGGCCGCCCAGTGGAAAAAACTAGAAGAGACTTATGGCGGTAATGGGCTTCCCATAAGGCATTGAACCTAAGAAGAGAGGAGTTTTCAGCATCATGATGATCAACCTACAAAAAAACACATGTTATCCAATAAAACAAACAGAATTGTGAACACAAAAGAATCAAGCAAAGTCCAACCCTTAGAAACCCTACCATAGTGTGATCAAGATCTGAAACTATCATGAGATGGGCAGGAGCCTTGAGCCGATCCATTTTGTTAATTTTATCTCAAACCTAACCCTGCAATGAAATCAATGTCAAGCACATGCCTACGATAATCTGAATATAAAGACTAGACGCATCTATTAACAGCAACATCAAATAAAAAATTCATGGTTATAACTCAAATTCCGGACCTAGATTTCTAAGATGAATCGTTTTAATTGATTGCTGAAGTATTCTAAATTTTACCGCCAACTATCCTCACAAATTGGACGATTAATGAGAAAGCAGTCAACCAATAATTTCTTTGGTTGAAAATTACTGAAGATGAACGTAATCCAAGTAAATAGTATCATCATGTAATCCAAAATCATAATTAAAGCAGGGATAAAAAGGACGCGAGAAAACGAATAGCCTATTATCGAACACAGCAGACGACTGATGAATAAATTAAACCACATAGTATTAGATTGAAAAAAGTATACCACAAGAGCTCAAAATTCCAAACCAGAATAACACAAATCATAGAAATGAAATCGATGAAAGTTTGCATGTAAAAAAATACTACCTTTTACTTATCCCAATTTATTAAACAAATAAATCGGCTTCTAATTCCAAATACAGCAGAAACCCAATATTCTGACACTCCCCAAACAACAAAAAAGGCACCTTTTTTTCTCCCTTCCCCGACTTTCTCAGCAACCAAACAGAGAAAACACAAAATGAAGAAACTGAAATACAAATACAACACAAAACCCACTTGAGAAAAACAGCAAAGGCAGTGACTTTGAGACCTCTCAGCAATGCTATGCGTTAATAGAGCGAGAATCGGATCCAAATTCTTTGGCGCTTTTAGTTACCAAGGATGGAGAGTGGTGAGAAAGGACTTTTTTTTTCATATCAAAACCGAAAAGTTCCATTAAAGCAGTTTTCTCGTTACTTGTGTGTGTAGGCAGCAGAGAGGGCCACGTGGGTGAAGTGGGTCCAACCGTTCTGTCTTGATGAGGATGTGGGGCCCATTATTAACATATGTGTTAGGCAATCTTGTTCGTGTGGATCAAAAATTCACTGACCCGACAGGGCGAATTCACATACTCACCGGTTGCGGATAGGCATATTCTGTGGCATATGCTGCTGGCTACTTGGGGCCGGCAATTTCAGCTTTCAGCTGGGTGGGTTCGCTCAAAACTGGACCAAGTTCGAAGCCAAGACTCACTAAGTCACTCGATCCATCTAACCCAGTGTGGCGGCGCCACTAAACGCCAATTAAATGCAAAAACCGTTATTAAATTCTCACATTCTTGTCTTGCTCACCTTTCCTTTCAAAGAATCATGACTTGGAATCACAGCTAACTCTCTGCCACCATACACTTCCACTTCCAGCTCCAACCATAATCACTGCTGGCAACTACAAACACTCACAAAAATTGGAACTTTCTCACTTACATGTCACCACTGATTTGATCACAAATATAACCACAAAACAAAAGGCGTCAAAATATGAGTTTTGGTTTGTGTAATTCTCAGTTTTTGGGTCAGTGTGACTCGGTACATTTTGGTGTTTCCAGACTCAGAAGCTTAAGACAAGAAAGTTCGGTTCTTGAATTCAAAACTTGTAAATTTAGTGATCTTAATTCTGGGTTTTGCGGTAAAGTTGCAAGGAAGTTGGTGAAGAGGGAGTTGTGTGCGACAGTGAAGTCAGTGTTGAGTGCGGATACAGAGGTGGGAGTGGAGGGGAATGGAGGTGCGAGAAAAGAAAGAGGGTTCTATGATGCAATTGTTATTGGGTCCGGAATTGGCGGGTTGGTGGCTGCAACACAGCTTGCAGTGAAGGGAGCTAGGGTTTTGGTTTTGGAGAAGTATGTGATTCCTGGAGGGAGCTCTGGGTATTACCGGAGGGATGGGTATACATTTGATGTTGGGTCTTCTGTCATGTTTGGTTTCAGTGATAAGGTCAGTTGTTTTGTTGCATTTCGTTTCTGTTTGGGATGTTTGTGGTTACTTTTAGGCTGGTTGAACCGTATTGAGCTGTGTGCAATTGTTTTCTTTCTTGAATAGATTAATTATAGAGCTTAAAGCTATTAACTGATTAACGCTAGACGGGACAGAAATTGAGACTTGGAGATACTAATTAATCTAGACAACTACTATTAGGTTGAACTTGAAGAATGTCCATTATGTGTTTTTATTTTTGACTTTGTGTGAGTACTGAATTGGTTATTATGAAAGTGAGAAAGAGGAGTCAGGACTGCAGGATCATGTATAATTCCTGTAAAATAACCTTTGAAATGAAATTAAGAAGTGAAACCTTTTCTCATTTTTCCCCCTAGTACCTATCATTGCAGAGGTCAAGTGTTTGGTCGTGTATTTTTCAGCTGTTTAGGGAAACCCGTTGCATCTCCATTTAAGTTTTACTTACTGTAGACACTGTTAAATCTGTAGTCAGTTGAATGTCATTTTGATTGAAATGTGCATTGAATTTGGCAGGGAAATTTGAATTTAATAGCCCAAGCATTGGCAGCAGTTGGTTCTAAGATGGAGGTGATCCCGGATCCGGCCACTGTCCATTGTCATCTACCCAATAACCTTTCTGTTCGTGTTCACAGAGACTATGCAGACTTTATCTCAGAACTTACTTCAAAATTTCCTCATGAAAAGGAAGGAATTCTTAAATTCTATGGTGAATGTTGGAAGGTCTGTTTTGATTGATGTGATCACAATTTCCTCTGACTACACCTACACTTGTAGAACTTATATTCATCTGTAAATTGGGTAGATATTCAATGCCTTAAATTCACTGGAATTGAAGTCCCTTGAGGAACCAATCTACTTGTTTGGACAGTTCTTTCGCAAACCTCTTGAATGCTTGACACTAGGTATCATTTTTCTCTTTCCCTTATTTCTTTTTGAATTTTTGGTAAAATAGTCAAATTTTAATAATTTCATTTAAGTTACAATCTCATACTGGTTAGAGTGAGCTTCCCTCTTTTCCTGCTCCAATAATCTTTTGGGCCTTCATTAGCTAAGCAAAGGTCACATCCATGTTTTCAGGAATCAATATAAAAAAAGAAATCGTTATTGATCACCCGGTGCCTTAATTTGGATCTTTGATAAAACATCGTGACGGAACCTGCTACAAGCAGTTATGATGCTTTTTTTCGCTAATTTGTAGGCTAGAACTATCAAAAATGTTGTTGCACTTTGGTTCTCACGCCATATTTCCTAAATCTTTTTCCTTTTTTTTTTTCTTTTTTACCATGGATATCATGTATTTGATATTTTTCTTGAGTTCATCATGTATAAGAAAGATTCTTTATTTTGATCTTTGATATTGTGGTGCTCTAATTTTTCAGCATATTATCTACCTCAAAATGCTGGAGCCATAGCTCAAAAGTACATGACGGATCCTGAATTATTGTCTTTCATTGATGCAGAGGTTAAATCAATTTAAGTTCTTTATATAGTGGAAATCTGTGGTCTTAGATTATTTACACAAGAACTGTCGGAACAGTCCGAATGAAATGCTGTTATCTGTTGTGTTTTTTGCAGTGTTTTATTGTGAGCACAGTTAATGTTTTGCAGACACCAATGATTAACGCAAGCATGGTACCATTTTATTGGAGACTTTTTACCTCACTTGTCTATTTTCTTATCCCTTTTCGGGCACTATTGTTACTTGCACAATTTGTTGCTCTTCAGGTTCTATGTGATAGACATTTTGGAGGAATTAACTAACCTGTTGGTGGTGTTGGTGGAATTGCAAATTCTTTAGCAAAAGGTCTGGTAGATCAAGGAAGCGAGATACTTTACAAGGCAAATGTGACTAAAATCATTATTGAGGATGGAAAGGCGGTGAGTTTGACCTTAGCGCAAAATCGATGCTAGGTTTCTTCTTTTTACATCAGATGAGGAGTTTTGTTGTTTAAATTAGTTCGAATGTTGTAGGTTGGAGTGAGGCTATCAGATGGAAGGGAGTTCTTTGCCAAAACCATAATAACAAATGCCACTAGATGGGATACCTTTGGTTAGTTTGGAAAGAGCTTCATTTACATTTAGTGACTTCACTGATCATGACAGTCTGTTGATTTCTCTGGTACCTCCTTTCACCTTAGAAGTAGCCTAATGTGTTGTAGGTAAGCTGTTAAAGGGAGAAAATGTGCCTAAAGAAGAACAAAATTTCCAAAACGTTTACGTCAAGGCCCCATCTTTTCTTTCTATTCATATGGGAGTTAAAGCTAAGGCTCTACCACCGGACACAGATTGCCATCATTTTGTGCTTGAGGTAATTCTGATTTCTGTTAGTTTCATCCGCTCGGTACTTTTGTCGTTGTCGAGCCTATTTCCTTAATGCCCTTCTGTTTTAGGATGAATGGGCAAGGCTGGAGGGGCCTTATTGAAGTATATTTTTGAGCATTCCTACGGTCCTTGATCCATCATTGGCTCCTGAAGGGCGCCATATTCTTCACCTATTTACAACTTCTTCTATAGAAGATTGGGAGGTAATTGTGGTTAAATAGTAATGTCAAACAACTGAGTGAATTCGAATCTTATTTCTACTCACTTCCCCCCCCCCCCCCCTTTCTTTCATTCTTAAATCTATTATTTTCGGACTTTACTGTGTAGAAACTTCCTCCAAAGGACTATGAGGCAAAGAAAAATCTCGTGGCAGATGAGATTATTAGCAGATTGGAGAAAAAATTGTTTCCAGGGCTGAGGTCATCAATTGATTTTATGGAGGTAATTCCTTGATGTAAAAGTGGAAAATTTTGGAGGTAGTTGGAAAGTGAGAAACAGAATAAGTTTTCACACTTTTTTTTTTATAACTGACTTTTCACACTCAAATGGAGAAAATGATTAATTGACTAGTCTTAAATATTTCCAGTAGCTATTGACGTGATGGGTTTCTTTTTTCAAGGTTCTGAAAGAAATTCTTTTATAATCTGGCTTTAAACTTGCAATTCAAACTTTTGACATAACCTTTCTAAATTTTCCAAAATAAAAGGCTTCTGTTTATTCTTGTAAATGTTAATTGCTTGAGCTGTATTGAGTTCTTAGAATGATGTTTTTTAGTTTTAGTTCTCGTTTCAAAATGCTAGTAATGCAGTAATTTGCTTGAATATCTGTGCTTTAGTGTCTCAAGCATCATTTAGTTCATTAGGAATTTGCACTCCCATGGCAGGTTGGATCACCCAAGACTCACAGACGCTACTTGGCTCGCGACGAGGGTACCTATGGACCAATGCCACGCAGAACACCTAAGGGCTTGTTGGGAATGCCATTCAATACAACGGTAAGTTCATTAATGTAACTGCTAAACAGCAGAGTAACTGTAATTTGACATGTTCTTCATCCAGTCCACTGAATGGCTGTGTGGTGATATGATAAAACTTGCAGTCTATAAATGGCCTTTATTGTGTTGGAGATAGCTGCTTTCCAGGGCAGGGTGTTATCGCTGTAGCATTTTCAGGAGTAATGTGCGCTCATCGAGTAGCTGCTGACATTGGTAAGCTAGAAATTTTTTCGAACTTTAGTTGCATAGCACCTTGAAATTCTCACCTACTTGGGCATGATTCACTTCTGCTTAGATTGACATATAAACCCAAATCATTGGATGAATGTTCCAAAAGGCAAATTTTTTTTCTCAGTAAAGATGCTGATTCTTGCAAAGACAATTTTTTTCTGTTCAACATAATTCAAAATATTTTCTTTCTATGAGGTTCAACAAGAAAAAAAAAAGATGAATTTTTTTCTTCTTAATTATAAATTTGATAAGCTATGATTTTCCCTTCTGAATGATTTCTATTTTTTAATCCTCTTGTTTACTTGTTTCTTCAAATTGTTTTTACAGGGCTTGAAAAAAAGTCCCCTGTAATGGATGCTGCTCTCCTCCGACTTCTTAGATGGTTAAGGACACTTGCATGAGTTGTACTGCGAAAAAGAACAAATGCATCTGATTGATTTATTTGCATGACGAACATTGTCATTGCTTAGTGGTATCATCAATGGCAGTATGAAGCTAGTGAAAATTGTTGAACTATAGAAGTCAAACATCATACATGGATTCATACAAGTTTGTATTGAGTCTCCTGTAAACTTGACTCAAAACCACACAGCAATTGTACAGAACTACAGAAAATTTTCAGATCTATTCTTTTAATCTTCTTCTCCTTCCCCGGTTCCCAGCGACATCAAACAGGTTAAGTCTGCCATAGACGTGTTTCTCCATCCTCTTTTTCTGTCTGATCTGGCAATTCATTTTTTTTTTGGGAGAAATTCATGAAGTTGTACGAGGTAAAGCACTTTTATACACTAATAGCTGCAATGGTTATGCTTAAGTCGTCACTAAATAACAAATATCGCATCTCAGTTACATCTAACAAATATTACAATCACTTAGTGTGAGCATCTGTTGATGTAAGAAACAATTTCAAGGACTACCACCAAGGTAAAATCATCTCATTTCTGTCTTAACTATGCCAAAAGCGTCTTAGAGGCAAAAAAAAAAAAGGCTAGATATGTCATCCCTGTTTATTTTCTTCTCTCTGACCTGGAGCAAAAGCTGTCATCAGAAGCTCTTTGAGCACCTGAAAATTGGAAGCAAAAAACTGCCCAGTTTTATGCTGTCTTCTTAGGCACCGGACTGGACGTTCATCAGACGCAAGGAAATGTACGCCAGCAGACGGTAACAGAAAACCATAGCCACCAGAGCAAAAACTTCAACCAAACCATTGTCTATTCGGGTTCCATGTATCGACGGCGTCAAGTCTTCGTACTGCACCTTGAGAAGAAGCTTATAGGTGTGGTAGTTGAAAGACATGTAGCGAATCCAGGACACGAACACTGGCACTTTCTGCAAAGTTTAAGTGAACGAATCAGAACTTGTTGTGCAACGAAAATTTCCAAACAAAGTGCTATAAATTCTGTTAACAGCAAACTCGAATCCTGTTTGTTTATAAGCTCTGAAACTTCAAAAATCATCGTTGAGAAAGTTGGGGCGGTAGCTACTTGAATTGTTTGAATGATATCAGCAAAATGCATCGGGGGGTGCAAATCTATAGTGGAGAAATTTTAGAAGGGAGTTCATTTATCTATTGAACAGACCAGTTCAGGGCAATGCAGATCAAGATTCTGGGTATTTACCTTCACAAAGTACCCTCCAGCCAACATGAAGGTCATCACAGTCACTGAAGCCAGAGTTGTAGCCCTCTTTATGTCCATCATCGAAGCACCGATAGCTAGTCCAAGCCCCTGCAGTTGCAGCCATTGTTAGTTCAATCTGTTACGTCGGGTTGGATCAGTATAAGCGAGAAAGGGTTCACCTGAGCAGCAACAATGTTGAGGAAAACTGTGAGCAGGCTTAAGAAGAAGGAAGCAGCACTCATTTTCAGGCCTGCCATGAAATAGACTACCAGGAGAAAAAGTACTGGTAGCATAAAATCAAGCGGAAGATCACTTGTTGTTCTTGCCAGGAAATATGCACTTAGCCTGTACATATCTGCAGCGCGTTCCTTGTTCAGCATTGCTCTTTCTTGGGGGAAAGTGAAGATTGCCATGAAGACAGGAAAGAATCCCCAGAAAACAGCAATAAAGAAAAGCAGTCCTGCCTGCGATAACAGGAAAAAAGCTTGAGTCTTGTGCAGACATAAATTGTAAGTTGTAACAGCAATTTCGAGTTTTCATGTGCATAAGTATATATGTATTGACAGATTAGTGACTTACTTGATCTTGCAGGCCTTTTGGAGTTTTACTGTCTGATTGCCACCATAGCAATCCCAATACTAATGCAGTTGAAAGAACCTGAGTAATTCTCAACCAGCTGCAGTATTCGTGTCGCCGTTCTTTGATACCTCTGGTGAACAATATGGTAAACTGTTGGCACCAGCTAGCTCCCCATTCTCTATGTGGAGAAGAAACTTTCAGTTTTACTTCTTCATCAAGAGGTATAGGAGCCATGAGTTCCTTCTTCTCCTGCTTTGCAACTCGTGTCTCGTAGGCCTCAACAAGATACTGTTACAGACAGAAGCATCATCAGTTTATCACGATTTTACTGCAGAATCAGGAATCTGTTTGTTTACCTCATGTACAACAGCAGGAGATGGCTTCCCGTTTCTCGTGTGATCGGCATCTGAATTACCCATGTGCACTCTATCCTGCAATTCTGATGGAACAGAAACATCATTGATGTTTCCATTTGCAAGATCAAGCAAGAACTCGGCCGGATTCATTTCAATCAGAGGGGTACATCCAATGAAATCGAAATAAATCATAGCTTCCGAAGCTTTTCCAAAATAAACCAAGCTTCCTTTCCCAAGAAGTATCAACTTGTCAAATTTGTGGAAAAGCCTACTTGATGGCTGGTGGATAGTTGTTACCACAGTTTTTCCAGCCTGAAATTCAATAATTTTCAAAACAATTAGCATCAGAAAAGAAATGAATACGAAGTTTCTTGCTCCGAGGAATTTGCACGAGAAGCTGATACCTCTGCAATGTCATGTAACATCTGAACTATCCTTAAAGCTGTTGTAGAGTCTAACCCTGAAGTTGGTTCATCAAGAAACAAAAGAGAAGGATTTATTATGATCTCATTTCCAATGCAAACTCTCTTTCTTTCTCCTCCTGAAACTCCACGAACGAACGAGCCTCCAATCATAGTGTCCTGACACCTGTGAACATCAGAATTCTCAGTGTTCAGCTCGGAAACATCAAACAAAGATTTTATAATGTTTAATGTATTCAATTAATGTGTCAGTTGCTGAATGTACCTTTCCAAGCCTAGCTCATATATGACATCCATTGCTCGTT
>CAODLS010586265.1:0-10921 GCA_948243855.1 Flueggea neowawraea | reverse complement strand
GCCTTTTTTTTGAGAGCCACACTCTTCTCTTTTGGTTTGGGCCATCCTCCTCTAGTCTTCAAGATTATCTCATAATTAATGAGAGACCCAACCAATGCATTGAAGTCCAAAGTATTGAGATCCTTGGATTCCATAATTGTCGTCACTTGTGAATCCCATTCTTATGGAAGTGATCTCAAGATTTTCTTAACCTTCTCACTATCATCCATATGTCTTCCAAGGGATGCCAAACCATTCATAATTGCAGAGAAGCGATCGAGCATATATGTGATCGGTTCTCCTTCCTTCATTTTCAAAACTTCATAATCATGAAGAAGCATGTTAATCTTGGTCTCTTTCACTTGTGTGGTACCTTCATAAGTGACTTCAAGTCTTTCCCACGTCTCTTCAACACTCTTACAAAATGAGACTCAATTTGTTTCTTCCACAGTGAGAGTTCAAAATATGAGTTGTGTGGCATTGGCATTGGCATTAGCATTGATTTGGTTGTATTTCAAATCTTCATCATCATAATCCATCTCCTTCTTGACAACCCCATTTTCATCATTAGGAACTCTATGTCCTTTCATAATCACTTTCCAATACTCAATGTTTTGACTCTTGATGTAGATCATCATTCGATTCTTTCATATAGCATAATTTGCACCATTGAATCTTCGAGCTTTGATAGTAGTCAAACCTTCAAAGTAGCTAGGATTTAAGTTCAAAGCCATCCCGGATCTTCACTCTTTGGTGGTTAAACTTACAGAAATAAGAGCCTAGGATCTAATACCAATTGAAAGAATACTAGCCACACTAGAAGGGGGTTGAATAGTATGGGCGTTTCGGCTTTGAATCTTTTTCGAGTTTGGACAAACACAACAGTAAGGAACACAAAGAATTTAGAGTGGTTCGACCTAATTCTTACCTACGTCCACTACCCAAGTATCTCCACTTAGCATTTTCACTAATCTCAATCTCTTCATACAACTTTCACTTCTAGCCAAGTAAGAATTCCTACAATTCTTGATTGCAGTTCAAGAATAAACCAACCTAGGATCTACCCTTGATCCCAATCTCTCAAACTCTTTGGTTTGAAACAAACAAATCCCTTGCCAATAGATTTGAACAAGGATACAAGCTAAAGAAATACAATTAAGAGCAACTAGACTTGTATCACCAAAAACACTTGAAGATAGCTCAAATTCAGGTTGCAATGAGTTGTGTATTCATTGTTGTGTTCTCCTTAACTATTTTGGAAGTGTATTTATACTTCCTATATTATTTCTAGTCGTTGTGACTCATCCCTTGTCCGTTTGAGCGTGAAATCAATCTTGATTTTCTTTCCAATTTAGTTCTTACTTGAATGGCGTGTTGGCTCATTCGAGTGATTCCAGTGTTGCACTTCATTGTTGCAATTCTGACTTGACTTACTCTAGTAAGAAAATTATTTACTTGAGTAATCAAATATTTTCGACCGTTTTGCATTACTTTCCTTCCATATTGGTCTTGATTGACTTGGATCTTGTAGATCAAAGATCACGTCCACTTGAGTGATAAATGTTTCACTCAAGTAACTCCAGCTAAGCATATGTCTGGTGTTTCTGAACATGTCGCCCACTCGAGTAGCTCATAATTCCACTCGAGTGACAATCGCCTCTAGCTGATTTTTTGGTTTTCTGGATCACCACCACTTGAGTAAGTTTCATTCTTACTTGAGTAACTTGATTCCTCTGAGACCTTCTAGACATTGGTCTTGCTCGAGTGATTGTCACACTTACTTGAGTAATTGTATCACACCGAAACACTCTGTCATTGGTATTACTCAAGTGACTTTATTTTCTACTCAAGTGACTTTAGACTTCATGTATTGTGAGAAAACGTCTTGGTCGAGTAACATTTTCTGTTGTTCATGTAACGTTTGACTTACTCTAGTAATCTCAGATTCTACTTGAGTAACTCTGAAGCTCAGCTTTCTTCTGGACGAGTGACTTACTCGAGTAACTTATAAAGTGGCTCGAGTAACTCTTCTATTGCATCAATAATTTGATCACTTGACAACCTTGCTTCATGGTGCATTGAGCTATCATTTTTACAAATCTTTGTGCACCATCAAAACATAGGTGGATCTGAATATGAACCACCATTGGTTCCATAAGCTCAGTGAGGTATCCACAAGTAGCAGTGAGTGTCATTTTATTTGGGCCTATTTTATCTATTATGTCAGACGTTCCACCCTGGGATACTAGTGGGTTATGTTTGTATTTGATATTACTCTTGTTTAACTGACTTTGCTTATAAATGTTTAACATTTATTTTGGAATAATAAATATATTTTACTACTCTAGTTATTTTATATGTTTATAAACAATTTGGTTATTTTGTATTTAGTGGAATGGGTAGATGTTCTAATTATCTGAGGCTTGTGCAGGATGGGATAGGCTGGGCATCTGGTTCGGTTCACCTTGTACACCGTTCATGGTCTGATCTCAGGTACATGTTTCTCGCCACCATAGTTCTCTTGCTTTCTCTCTTGCTCCTCGTCACCACAAAAATTCCACCACAGTCAAGATCTCTCTCCTTCATCGCTCCTGGTCGCGGTTCTTTCTCCTTCATTGCTCCTTGCACTGGTTCTCTCTCTTCCTTCGCTCATTGTCACGTTATGGTTTAGTGTAGAAACAGACCAATGACGACAAGGAGGCAGTGGTGGCAGAGCTGAAGGAGATAAAGCTTAACATTTGGTCGAACTCTAATTAGAGTTTTCTAGCCTTCCATTCAGTTCTGATTTGATCTCGAGTGTTGAAGTGTTAAATTGTTTTTTAAAGGTATTGCTATGGAGTTACTCGAGTGAACTGGATGTGTTACTCGAGTGATATGGATCGTGGATCACTTGAGTAAGCACTTTAGGTCACTTTAGTGAAACGGGGCACGGCTCACTTGAGTAAACCTCTATGTTACTCAAGTAAGTCGTGCTTCTAGGATCGACACTAGGAAAATTTCACTTGAGTAAGAGGGAGTGTTACTCAAGTAAGAGAGGTATCCCTCTAGTGAAATAACTGTGTCACTCGAATGAGTAGTGTAAAATCGTGAAAACACACCATTATGTTCTGGGGTCTATAAAAACCTGCATACCCAAACCCTTCGACTCTCACTCTCTTTCTCGCTCTAAAATACTCCAAATCTGCTGCTTTTGCTTACCAATTTCCTCTCATTGGCTCCAGATCAATCCTTGAGGTAAGGTTACTTTTCTAATCACTTCCTTTCTTCCATCTCATGCTTAAATCTCGCATTATGTGTTTTGGCTAAAACTGTACATTTGGGTTTGGGTTTGAATTTTTTCTTGATTTCTATTGAAATGGACGTTATAGGATAATAGATAATGATGATTTAAGGCTAAAGGAACATAGATTAGGCTAAAAAATATGAGATATGATGTTGTTTGAAAATGGGCTAGAGTTAGGTTTGTGTTTGCTTGATTTCTCCAAGATTTTTAGTTTGTTTGATGGATTTGTTGTTGGATTTATGCTTCTGAGGATTATTAGAGACAATGTGGGTAGATAAGAACATCGAGTTTGATCGATTCAAGTTTAGGGCTGTTTTTGGTAGAAATTATGCCGCAATGACTAGTTTTGGTATTTTGCATGTTTGAGGTCTATTTTGGAATTCTGAATAATTGGAGGACTATTTTATAATTTTGGAAAATTTTAAGGACTATTTTATAATTTTCCAATGTCTTAGGGATTAAAAGGTAATTTTGTAGAAGTTGGAGGACTAAACTATAATTTTATGTAGAGTCTGATTTTCGAGGCAAAAGTTTGCATTAGCATTTTGAATTTCATGCATTCGATACTGTCACAGTACCAGTATCATATTTTTGACTCTGTCTGGTATTATTCTGCTTCAGCTTCGTGTTTGTGCCAGCGTGACCAGCCGCCAACTAGTGGTACGTGACTGAACTGCTCAACTTGGTATCTAGGTGATGTGATTGCAGCTTTAGGCACATAAGATTTGTCTTATGAAAATTATATGTTTTTGTTGTGTCTGACTATTATCTAAAACCTGACTAATTAACAGCCTTGCTAATTTAATAATTTGGCTTATGTGAATTTTCTAGAATAAAAATGTTTTTTAAAGCTATTATATATATACTTCTAAATTTTATTGTCTGATCTGCATGACTGTCTGTTCTGTTAATTATTCTGATATTATATATTTTGGATGCGGGACACCTAGCTACAAGGTAGCGTAGTCATTGGTATACTACTGCTCTGTGAAGGCCTAAGTTACCGGGGTAATTTGCTTACCGTATGTCTGACCAAACACATATTTTGTCTGATTCTATCTAGTGTCATAGTCAACACCTCTGATATCTATCTGATATTATATGTTTTTGGTCCCTATCCTATTGTTTTCATACATATATATATATATATACCTCTGATTTATTTTATCTGTCTGACTGCTTGTTGCTTGCTTTGATTGGGAACGATTTAAAAATGAATTTCTGAACTACTATATATGTATATGAGTGTATAATATTAGTATCTGATTATATACGTGCATGGAGTATTTTCTGAAAATGTTTTCAAAACAGTCTATGTGATGTCCTAGAGGCGATCTGGAGTGTGGTTTCCTCACTGAGTTTAGTCACCCCCTAACATCTTTCAATTACACTTTTAAATTCTCAACAATCGTCTGGCACCTCGATGTCAGTGAGGAATCTTTTCTGATAGTGAGTGCCCCTTTTGTTCAGGCTCAATATATTTTGTTAGAGCTCCACACTGGGTTGTTGTTGGGTTTTTAGGTTACACTGTCTTTTGGATTACTTTGATTTACTGATATATTTTATATTCACATGTTATATTGATATTATTTTGGTATACTTATGTATAGATAAATCTTCATATATTTAAATTATGTTTTCATATAAATTATATGGTTTGATATATAAATGTTTAAAATGAATAAGTTGGGAAAAATGTTTGATTCTCTAAGGCATGTGCGAGATGGGTCGAGCCTCCGATTCGGTTTGCCTCGTATGTCTATCATGATCTGATAATGGGTCGTGACATAAAGAAAGAATGAGTGATGAGGCGGTGGAGTATGGAGGAGAAAAAGAAGAAGCGAAAGAAAGAAAGGTTGAGAGAAAAGAGAGACTGAGAGAACAACAAAAAATTGAGAGGTAAGTGGTGAGAGAAATGGGAAAGAGAAGAGTGTTGCGACATTGTATGGACAACATGCAAAATCCCTTTAAGTTTTGATGATTTGCAAAACAACTGAAATAGTTAAGTAACACACGTTCTCTGTAACCGACGCACGCTATTGGTTTCTTATCTCCATTGGCTCTAAGACAAAATGGCATCAACGCACGGATATGACATCAATGCATGGATATATTATCTTAATCTTTCCAGATGATGAATCTAGATGCGTTAATGATGAAGCACACATGTTGATAGTGCCCAAGCATTTCTGAAACTTATTCAAAGATTGAAGATGGAGACGTTGATAATGAAGAACATTCATTGTTGAGTAAAGGTGTAATCTTTATTTATTTTCAACAATGCCTGCTGGCAATCAAGGATGCGCATAGTTGTTTCACTGATCATAAAATGACAAAGCTGATACGCTCCTCGAGAATTTAAACATTTGAATATTTCCTCGTACAAGATTGTGTAAGAATCAAGAAGTGAGCTTTGAAGTCAACAACGCACGTTGAGGATTCAATAAGGGACGTTGATAACATTACCACGGAATGTTGATGATCTTTAAAGCGTGTTGGTGAAAGGCGTATGTTCTACCAAAAGACTCAAAATGGAACTAAAGCGTATTGGTGGAGTACAACACACTTTGATCATCTTCATGGTATTTTAAGAATGTGCGTTCATGGCTACAACGCACGTTCATGTCCATGACGTCAATTAAATTCATAATGTTGGACATATCTCACAATGACTCTTTCAGGCTTTCAAACGGATATATTTCAAAGACTCTCTACAAACAGAGTCACCCAATATAGAAGAGATTTGAGAGACTTTTCAAGAGTGTGCCCAAGCTTTGCTAGTCGATTTCTTAATCTTCTCTCTCTTCGAGCTATTCATTTTTCTCATACCATCTGAGCATTAGTTTGATTTTCTATTATAGAGTTGGTTGAGTGATTATGTTTAACTTTGAGAATCCAATTGTATTCAAGCTTTAGTGTTAAAGATTGAAGGTAGCATAGGTTTGCTTTGTTTGTTTCCTTAGAAAAACAAATAGGGTTTGTTTTCTTGTTTTAGCCAATTAAAAATAAGGTGTAAAGGTTGTTTGTGAACCTATAAAGAAGAGGTGTAATGGTTTCCCTCCATCCGCAAGTGAGAAAGGTGTTAGTGGATTGAAAACTCTCTAGTGAGCTAGAGGAATGGACGTAGGTCAAGGAGGACCGAACCACTATAAATCCAGGCTTTGTTTCTCTATCTCTTACTCTCTTTTATTTCATTCTTGTGTGGTTGTGTTTTGGATTGAGCTACTAATTTGGTTTACAAAAATATTTAAAAAGGTTTTAGCTTTTAGCAAGAAATCCAATTCACCCCCTATTGGATTGCAATTGTTATCATAGCTTGAGTGCTCAAATTTAAGGTTTAAACACCTTGAGTTCAAAGATCCAAAATGACATCCATGAGAGATATATCTAGATATGAAGGTTTGGCTACTAACCGAGCTCTTTTCTTTGATGGCAGTGACTATGCTTATTGGAAGACAAGAATGATGGTTTTCTTAAGGTGCGAAGCTAAAGAAGTATGGGATGTAGAAGAGACGGGTCCTTAAATTCATGTGAAGACAATGAATGGAAAGGAATTCTTGACACCAAAAGCTTCATGGACAGACTATGACAAAGAGATGATGCGATAAAACAAGAAGGCTATGCACATCTTGTTTTGTGCCCTGAGTAAAACATAATTCAACAAGGTCCAGCAGTGTTCTACTGCTCATGAGATTTGGATAACCATATGGATAACATATGAAGGGACTTTATAAGTGAAATAAAACAAAGTGTATCTCTTTGTTCATAAATACGAGTTGTTCAAGATGAAAGAAGGATAAGGAATCCAAGAGATGTTTGATAGGTTCAATGACATTCTAAATGGGCTGAAGACACTTGGAAAAACCTACTCAAACTCTGAACTTGTAAGGAAAGTGTTAAGAGGTCTACCAAAATCTTGGGCATCAAATAAGGATGTTATATTAGAAGTTAAAGATCTCAACAACTTACCTTTGGAAGAGCTGATGGGTTCTCTTCTTACACATGAAATGGGGCTAAATGAAGATGAAGAAAAAAATCTAAAATGTGATAGAAGGAGAGGGTTGGCCCTTAAGTCCAATGTTATTAAAGAATTTGAGGATGAAGAAGAAAAGGATAGTGATGAAGAGATGGCTATGTATGCTAGGAGATTCGAACGCTTCATAAGAAGAAACAAGCCGTGAAAAAAGAACAAGGATCAAATCTCAAAGGATGATTCACCAAGAGAATACAAGAAGGGCTTTAAAAAGGAATAGAAGAAGGACAAATCAATCATTTGTTACAAATGTAACAAACTAGGACATATGAAGCAACAATTTCCTCTTGCCAATAAATTCTCTAAGTTTCCAAAGAAAAATAAGGGAAAAGCCATGAAAGCTACATGGAGTGATAGTGAGGACAATAGCCCCGAAAAGGATGAAGAAGTGGAAGAAATGGAAAATCTATGCCTAATGGCAAGAAAGGATAAATCTTCAAGTGATAGTGAAAATGAGGTAATCAAAAACTTTACTCTTGATGAACTACATGATGCATTTGATGACTTGCAGGATGAATTTTAAAAACTTAGTGATAAATATGTTGCATTAAAGAAAAGGTCAAATGCTCTTGGTGTAAAATTGAATGATTTGAGTAAAGAGAAAATGACTTTAATTGAAGAGAATTTTCTTTTAAAGAAAGAGGTTGAAAAGTTTTCCAACATTGCCTACAAGCTTACTAGTGGAAATTGAAACTTGAGAAACTTTGGGTTCTCAAAGACAATCTCTATCCAAGAATGTTTTAGGCTACAACTTCTTTACACCTAAAAAGTCTTATAAAACCGTGTTTGTAAAACAAGGGACTGTTCTTGACAATGCATGCTTGTGGTGATCATGGACATATTTCTTATTCTTGTAAGATGAGATTGAATAGAAAAGTTGGAACTAAGAGAATTTGGGTTCCAAAAGGAACATTTCCTTCCAACTTAGTTAGAACTAACCTTAAAGGACCCAAGAAAATTTGGGTACCTATTTCAAAAGCTTGGCATGTCTTTGAAGGTGTGTTTGAGAGCAAAAGCAAAGAGAAATGTATGGTACTTAGACAGTGGATGCTCTTACCACATGACTGGAGATAAAGCCATGTTCTCTGAACTTAATCCTAAGAATGGAGGCCTTGTAACCTTTGGAGAAAATGCAAAGGTAAAATCTTTGGAGAAGTTTGGATGATGATAATGATAGCCCAGGTATTAGAGACAAAATGAAAGATTTGAACATCAATGGCAGTAAGAATGAATTAGCTCAGCAAATCCAAGAAGAGTCCAAGGATGTGAAAAATAATATTTTGCCTAAAGAATAGAGATATGCTAAATCTCATCCATAAGATTTTATAATTGGAGATGTGTCAAAAGGAATCTCAACTAGAAGCTCTATGCAACAAGCTGCCACTATGCATTTATATCTCAAATAGTTCCAAAAAATGTGAATGATGCTTTGGAGGATGAATATTGGATTCAGTCCATGCAAGAAAAGTTGAACCAATTCACAAGGAATGGAGTTTGGGAGCTAGTTCGTAGACCAGATGGAGTTATGATCATTGGAACAAAATGGGTGTTTAGGAACAAAGAAGATGAAAAAGGAAATGTGGTAAAGATCAAATCCAGAGTTGTTGCACAAGGATATCTATAAGAAGAAGGTATTGACTTTGAAGAATCCTTTGCATCGGTGGCAAGACTTGAAGCAATCAGAATTCTGTGTGCATATGCATGTTTCAAAGACTTCAAATTGTTTCAAATGGATGTAAAAAGTGCATTCTTAAATGGCTATATCAAAGAATAAGTTTATGTGAAACAACCACTAGGATTTGAAGATCCACGTCATCTTAATCATGTCTTCAAGTTGAAAGGCCACTCTATGGGTTAAGGCAAGCTCCTAGAGCTTGGTATGAAAGATTAAGCCAATTCCTCTTGAAAAATGGTTTCAGTAGAGGTAAGGTGGAAAGCACTTTGTTCATTAAACATAGAAATGATGATTTGCTTCTAGTACAAATCTATGTTGATGATATAATATTTGGTGCTACTAACCATTCTTTGTTTGATGAGTTTTCTAAGCTAATGCAAAAGGAGTTTGAAATGAGCATGATGGGAGAGCTCAGTCACTTTCTCGGATTGCAAATCAAGCAAGTAAAAGATGTCACTTTCATAAATCAAAGCAAGTATGTCAATGGTATGCTAAAGAAATTTGGAATGGAAAATGCCAAAGCAGTTGTAACACCAATTAGCACAACTATGAAACTCAACAAAGATGAGGAAAGTAAAGAAGTGGATGAAAAGCTTTATAGAGGTATGATCAGATCACTTCTTTATCTTACAATAAGTAGACCTTATATTATGTTCAATGTATGTCTTTGTGCTAGATTTTAATCATGTCCTAGAGTCTCATGTTATAGTTGTCAACATAATTTTTCGATACTTGATTGGAACCAAGAATGTTGGCTTATGGTATCCTAAGAATGATAGCTTTGATCTAGTTGCCTATAGTGATGTTGGTCATGCAGGAAGCCAATTAGATAGGAAGAGCACATTAGATTCCTGTCAATTCTTGGGTAACTCACTTGTATCTTGGTTTTCAAAGAAACAAAATTGTGTTGCATTATTCACTGTCGAATCTGAATATGTAGAAGCTGGAAGTTGTGTTGCACAAATTTTATGGATAAAACAGCAAATCATTGATTTTCAAATCAAGATTTCTAATATTCCTCTCAAGTGTGACAATACAAGTGTTATAAACATTTCTAAAAATCCCATTCAACGTTCTAGGACCAAGCATATTGACATCAAACATCAAACATCATTTCATTAGATATATGTTCTTAAGGTTGATATTGAACTAGAATTTGTGTCAATAACATATCAACTTGCTGATATTTTAACAAAATCCATTGATGAAAAACAATTTGTTTCCATTCGTAGGCGTATTGTGATGTGTGATTTGAATGAATTTTGATCTGTGTAGAATATGTGTTATTCATGCTCATAATCATTCATTTATACATTCATAATTACATCAAAGTGATCTATTTGCAAATGAGATCAAGTACATGGTTGAAAAATGAGTAAGGTATCAGGATCAGAGGCAACAAAGTGCGCTAATGGTTATCAGCGCACATTATCATAGATGAGGTTGAGATTGGCTTGTATTCTTCTGTATTAAAATGTGTTATGGATTATTAGAGCGCAAAATTGGTTGTGAAATTCTTCTGGAAATTTTCAGTAGTTGTGAGCATTGCACGTCGATGATCTAATCCGCAGACTGAGGATAAGTTGCAGTAAATATGTAGTTAGTGTATCTTAGTTGAGCGCGTTGTTGATGGAGTAGACATATTGATGAATGGTGTCAAAATCTTATGAGTTACGAAGAAAATTGATAAAATGTGTTATGAGGGATTAGCTGTTAGTTTTGTGCCCTAGACCAATCATGTAAACATTGTTATTTCGGTTTATTTAATAATAAAGAGGCATTTTATTTCTATGAAATATTATTTGTTTTATGAAGATAAAACTCCATGAATAGTTTATTCTTTCTTTGTTCCATCAAGTATGTGACTTGATAGTAAAACCATAGAGATAAAAGGAATACTATTCTAAATGTCCCTAATCGATCATTATCATGGGAATGATAATGAATTAAA
>CAODLS010586218.1:0-13833 GCA_948243855.1 Flueggea neowawraea | reverse complement strand
TGGTGTAGATGATTCAAAAGTAGAAGCAACGCTCTGCTTGTATCCCAATTTTTTCATGAATTCCTCCATCTGCCCCATCCGCTCCGTCTGCGCTTGGGTTTTGGATTTAAGCTCGTTTATTTGTTGTCGTAATTCGTTATTCTCGCGGCGGAGAACATTGTTGTTGGCACTAAGGGTGACGCGCGGAAGACGTATCTCTGCTTTATAAACGGCAACAACATGTGATCCAAGCCCGTAAACTCATCCATCTGAACGAACACCCCCAACAGTCTCTAGAAATGCATCACGATCATCATCCGGTGTAGGCTGCGAGTCGGGTATGGCGCATCGCTCATTAAGTAGTCCATCACAACGGTCCTACAAAAGAAAAATAAATTATTGAAATAATTGTTATTAAGATAAAAAAAACAATCAATTTAGACTAAAAATACTCACTGATAGCTCCCGTGCTCTGGCATCTACAAACATCTCTTTGTCTTGATTTTTGGTGTGTAAATATGTGTAGAGCTCTCGCATACCAACCAGTCGATTATACTTTTTACTCTGCAAACAAAATAATACATTAATATTTATTATTTAAGAATTAAATTTGTAGGAATTAAAATTTATAGCTCATTACCAGTCGTCTTGCATGCTCTGAATGTTTGACTGAGCCCCCGGTGTGGAGAGTCGGGTTAGCCAACCTATTTTGGCGGTTGGTCTTAGAACGTCGTTAGAAGTCCTCAGACGTCCAACAAGCTAGTTATGATTTGTAATCCTCATCAGACAACCACTCTGGTTTCTTGTTTGGTCTTCAAATCGTGGTGAGTAAGTCATTGTATCTCAGTTATGGAAGATAATAAACCTGAATTGCTTGTTGTGTCAACACATATATGTCTGGGGTGCGCATCTTCATAGACTTGTTAACCTCAATTATGGATGAGTACGTGTTCCACCGTGGCTACTTGTTTCAAACCATGTGCAGTTAAATATTATAGTTCGTTTGTTGTTGGACCCAGGATACTAAAGCTCAAGAATGTCATCGAGAACACCGTAGAAGTCCTCCTCCTCAGTACCAAAATAAGTGCCCTTAATGTAGACACCACTGTTATTTGTGGCTCTATTAGATGAATGACGTTTAGTCTTAAACATGTATCCTTTGACAAAGTAACCTGGGAACAAAGTGACTATCATACTTGGACCCTGAGCTAACATCTTAATGTGTTCATTTGTTATTGGTTATGTTGGCGACTAAACCTACAAATCATATAAGTCGTGTTAGTATTATTATTAAAGGATGGTAGATGAAAGGAAACAGTTAAGTTATCTGAGTAACAAAGTACTTACTTAGGAATAAAACCTGCTCGAAAATCTTTATCGATTCGTGTTGACTCCTCATCCTCAATAATTAGAGGGTGTGATGGTCACACAAACAAGTTAAGGAATAAACTACACACAATGAAAATGACATAAATTCGCAGAACAACCACATCAAGAATGTGTATAAGTTATTAGTGTGTGGAAAACTTACTCGATATACGGAGAAACCTCTGGGAATTGCACAAAACATATGTTTGTATGATATGGTACTCCTCATCGAACAAAGGTTGTCTAGCCCTTTTGCAAGATGTCCTACCGGGGAAGGTCAAAATGGACAAATCGTTCAGATCAACTCATTCAGGTAATGTCCTAGCAACTTCGTTACGTTTTGCTGTACAAAATTTATCTGAAATGTGTTGATTAAAGTAGTACGAAAAAAATGTAGTCGTCTCTTGAATTTGATATGCACTGCAAATAGACCCCTCAACTTTAGCCTTGTTTCCAACTGTTCTTTTCAATTGAAGTAAAAATCTGCAAAATAATAGATACTAAGTATTTGACACATCACTTGAACATTTTTTGTCCATTTGAAATACTTAACAGACAAGTTAAAAACATTACCTCTCAAATGGATACATCCATCTGTACTGAACTGGACCTCCTAAAAATGCCTCGAGTAGTAGATGAACGGGAAGATGCTCAATGGAGTCAAAGAACGATGGCGAAAACATTCTCTCCAACTTGCAAATAATTATTGGGATTTCTCTCTGCAACGTTTGAACCACATGCTGTCTTAGTTCTGAGCATGTCAGATCCCTAAAAAATGCGCTCAACTATGCTAGTGGCTCCCAATACTTGTAATCCAAAACCGTTGAAAATGCAACGGGCATCAATCGTTGCATAAAAACAATGAAATCATGGATTTTCATTCCAAATACATTATGCTTCTGTGCATCAATGCATCTACTAAGATTGGACACATAGCCATATGGGAATTAATTGTCCTCATCCACTCGAACAATATTTTCTTTTGTTCTGTAGTCAAAGTGTATTTTGCTTCCGCATACCTCTTGCATGTCGCATCAGGTACCAGTTATTCACGTTGACATATCTCACGTATATCATATCGCACCTTCAAGTTGTCTTTGGACTTGCCTGGAACATTAATAATTGTGTTAAAGATGTTGTCAAATACATTCTTCTCAATGTGCATAACATCCAGGTTATGCCTAATGCGCAAATCACCTCAACATGGAAGGTCCCAAAATATACTCTTTTTCTTCCAACCAGTAAACCTACCAACATTTCGGTTCTACTTCGCATCACTCGGTTGTGTTAATGCCCTCAAGCTCCACCAAGATCTCCCAACCAGATTTAACATTTGGGGGAAGATCCTTCTTTGCAACACGACCCTTCTTAAAGTCTGATATGTTCTTTCGAAACAGATGCCCATCATCTAAGAATTTTTTGTGACATTCGAACCAACAAGTCTTTCGCCCATGCTTCAATGAGAACACATCAGTCTCTTCCATACAGTAAGGGCATGCATTCTTGCCCGAGGTACTCCAACCTATCAAAAATAATTTAATTAATTAAAACAACATAAATATAAAGCCATTTGCAAGGAAAGGAAAGGTAAGACAAATGAATATATTCATACCAGAAAGCATCAAATAAGCTTGGAAGTCACTTATGGTCCAGATAATAGTTGCTCGCATCACAAAATTTTGTTTCCTAGACAAATAAGGTTGGGAATTAGGGGTTGCATGTATACGTCTAGCCTATGTTTCGGACTTCGTGGGCCTGGTATAATAACTGTTAAGAACATCACTAGATCTTTCAAACACATAGAGGGAGGCAAATTATAGGGCATCAATATCATTGGCCAACATGAATATTGTTGTCTTGATGCAACAAACGGGTTGAAATCGTCCTTACATAATCCAAGCCTCACATTTATGCTTTTTACAACAAACTGGGGATGACAATAATTGAAATGCTTCCAGGCCTCGACATCAAAAGGATGTCATTGTAGTAACCAAGAGCACTCTAGATGGGGGGTGAATAGAGTGTTTCAAGCACTTTTTCAAACTTTTTTGATTTTCTTGCAAACACAAAAATTAGCCAAAAATATTAATAACAAGGTGCAACTGTGTGATTGTGAATAATCAAAATAAATCAAAGTAAATAAAGAAAAGAGAGATGCAAACACAAAATTTATAGTGGTTCGACCTTCCTTGAAGTGCCTACGTCCACTCCCCAAGAAACTTTCTTGAGATTTCCACTATCAAGCCATACAAGGGCTCTTTGTCCACTTTACAATCTCCACTTTTAGCTTAGTGGGAACTTTCAACTCTCTCAATTTGATTTTCGGCTCAAATAACACCTAACAACTAAACCCAATTTGATTTTTGGTTCAAATCACACCAAGAGACCTAACAATTTAGTCTCTCAAAACTCACCCTATACAAGGTTCTAAACTCAACGAAATTCCTTCAACAAATATGAAGACTAACACAAGTTGCTAAGGCTATAGAATGATAGAAAATGAAGAACAAACAAAGCTCTAGCAAGTGTTGATGAGGAGAGTAAGAAAATTGCTCTTGATAGCTCTTGAATGCTAATAAGTGTGTAGAGTTTGTGTTCTTATCTAATTCTGATAAAATGGCTTTTTATACTTGATGGAAAATATTGAAAATGATCCTTCACAAGCTTCTAGAATCTGAAAATCGTTCTGTGAAACTCGTGTTCATGAGTGAGACGCAAGTCTCTCTTAATTTTCAGCATATTTTTGCACCTCCAGGGCCTGAAATGCGGGTTTCAAAAGGAGAGACACGCGTTTCACACCTTGCTGACCTCATATTCTATCGTTTGCTGTATAATAGTGGGAAGTGGTTTGTCCTCTAACATACTTTAGTGACTGTTGTGGGATTTCAAATTTCATGACGAGAAACGCACGTGTTGACCCATGAGACGCGCGTTTCAAACTCAATTTTGAACAGACATGAACGACAACTTTGTTCCAAAGGTGAAAGCATCCAAAAAATGACATACAGTTGAAGTTTTGAGAAGAGACGCGCGTTTCCCTTTATTAACGCGTGTTTCAAGGGCTTAAGCTTTCATATACGATTTCTTCTTCATTCAAGGCACACCTTGTGATTTCCATAACCATTTAAATGATTCCAATATTGATTTCAATATCTTGTTATTTCATAAACACTTTCTACATTATCAAAAATATTTCAAAACATTAAGGGTTCAATAGTCGCATCACTCCTTCCTCATGCATATGCTCATCATGCCACCTCATGTGAGCTGTAGTTGCCTCTCACGCATACAACCATTGTAAACATTGGGTGATTGGTAAGTAGAACATGCGTGAATGCGGCACGGGACGCCTCTTCCTATTTCTAAATCTTGGATGGTCACAGAATTTGCAAGAAGCGAGTTCCTCATCTTGACCTCAATAAATCATGCATCCGTTTTTGCAGCAGTTTATCTTTTTGACTGACAAACCAAGGCCCCCCCACCAATTTCATCATGTTTTACATGCTATCATGTAGCATTGTGTCTAGAGGCACCCACCAAAGAGACCATTTTGAAATCAAGTTGTACGCTCTCTCATATATGTTGAACTGCTCCTTGATATTTATAAGTGTCGTAGCTACTGCCATTTGACTAACCTCACATCCTGGATATAATGGTCTACTAGCAGCAACCAACATATCGAACATCCTTTGAGCTTCCAGATTGAGATCCTCCTTCTGCCAATTGGACGCATCCTCCGTATTGTGGAATGTTGACGATCCAGCCGCAACGAACACCATCTAGTGCATCTGCCCATAATCCAATTGAATGCATTGTACGTTCTCATGGTCTTCTTCATGGGTACAACGTTAGAGTTACTGTCGTTGTTCTGCTTGAACCCCTGCAATGCTACTTGAAACATATCGTCTGTCTCCCCTTGGCACACCCATCGTTGATAATCACGAACAAAACCACGACTATATAAGTGTTTTCTAATGACGTTAGGATGTAGGAGCTTTGTATTGTCGCACCTATAACATGGACAATGTATTTGTGGATTGTTGCTATTGAAATTCGGCATTGACTGACAAAACTCAACAAATTGCTCCACCCCATCAAAAATTCACTCGTCAAAAAACCACTAAGCATACACATATACATCCATTCTCACCTTTTCCTGTTGTTTTCGTTTCACAATTTTAATAAGATTTCTATTTATTCACATATGTCGAGTACACATCGTAACAATATAAATAATATAGCAATATAAGTAATATCTCAATATTATAAACGATTTAACAAAAAAAGAAAAAAATGTATCAACTAAATATTAACAATATACTTACGAAAACAAATTAAATAGATCACAATTATGATAACAAAAAAAAAACTAACCAACAAAATTAACAATCGATAACACAAAAAGGTGACAAAATATTGAATTTCTATTGGGAAAAAGACAAACAAATTCAATATGACCTCTCACTTGGAAAAAAACGCCGAACTCTAGTCTACAACCCGGTGTATGCTATATTTGTTAAGTCTTTTTCTGGATGTTCTCTCTGCAAGTTTTACATGTATATATAGAAAGAAAAGTTTGCGACGAAATTTTTTGACGCAACTTTTGCGACGAATTTGTCACTATTTTCCGACCAATTCGTCACAAAACTGTGACCAATAAATATTTTGATGCAAAGTAGTGCGGGAAAAAATATTTATCTCCCACCACAATTTTACGACATTATGTTCGTCGCAAAAAGAGGAACTTTGACGCATAACTGCGACGAAAAGCGTTTTGTCGTTAAAACCGGCGGGAAATTTCCCATCCACGTTGTTGCGACAAATATTTCGTCGCTGGGTTGGTGACCAAAAGCATTTTGTCGTAATATCCATGACTCGGTTCCCCACTCTTTCCTTCAACTTTGCTTGGTCACAAATTGGGTCGGAAAAGATTGGTGGGAAGTTGCCCTCTAGTTTTTTTTTTTGACGAAATACTTTTGGTCGCTAAATTTTACGACGATATTGGTGGCAAAACGGTCAACCAAATGATGTTGACCTTTTATTCAGTGTTTTGCGACCAATTCATCGCAAATTTTTTGCCGCAAAACTGGCTTTTTCTTGTAGTGTATTGTTAGAATGGAGTTGTTCCAACAAGTGTACTAAGACTATATTTTGTTGAGAAAATAGTTTTTTGTTTTGTATTTTCTATTTTATTTCTATCTTTTAAAAATTGAAAAAATTTAGAAAATATGTTTGTTAATAAAAAAAATTTAAGCAAAATTTTCATTTTTTATCACTGTTTTTTTAAAAATAATAGAAATTTTTCTCAACTAAAACCCCCTAAATGTTTTAAGTCTTGTTTCTTTTTTGAGAAAATTACACCGTATGGTCGCTGTGTTCTTTTTTTTTTTTTCTAAATTTGGATCCTAGCAAGGAATTTTTGTTTTTGGGATTTTTTACTTTCATAGTCCATCTTAAAAATTCAATTTTGCATCCGTAGCCACTCCATTTTGATATATCTGTGCAACTGAAAATGATTTGAGAAATAGCTAAGATCTGTCTGAGAAAGAAAAAAGAAGAGAGGGATTTGAGAGAACAGAGATACCAAATCCACTAATTGTTGTTCCACACCTTTCAGAATTGTATGCCAGTGTCAAAATTCATTAATGCTCTCAATAATTTTCTTATTTTCTAGTTTTATCCTTGTCAGTTTTACATCATCTCTGCCACTATGGCCACTGCCCGAACCACCAAAAATTCCCACTTTAGAACTACATTCTAACCTCTGCCACCACCATCTCAGATCTCTCTTTTTCCACAACCCAACACCATCATCCACGGCTCTCGCCATTGCATACCCCTTTTGAACCCATCAAGCCCATCATTGACCTCCACCTTCTCCACAACACAAGACCCATTGCAGCAGCATAAATGCAGAGAAAGAAGAGGTGGTGGCTATGGTTTCTTTTGATGGTTAAGGTCCGGCAATGTTGTGGTTTGAAATGGAATGGCTACGAAGGTGGCAGTGAGTTTGAAGGAAGCGGGACGAAAGTTTTTATACCAACTGATTTTTCATCTTCTGGCTAGTGTTTTAGGAAGAAGAATTGGTGGATAGGGTTTATTTCTAGGGCTAATTACACAATAACATTTAAAAAATTTAAAAAATTACAATAGGACGCCATGAATTTAAAAATTCAACGCGTTTTAAATTTCTGAATGCGTTTTCAATTTTCTTTTTAGAAAATTCAAGCTTTTGGATCTATATATACATTAATAGATTTAAGGAGAAATTACTATTTCAATCCTGTATTATATCGAATTTTTTGATTCTGCTACTGTATTTTCAAAATGCTCATATTGCGTCTGGAGGTTAATGTCGTCGGGAGAAACTAACGGACCACGTCAGCTTTGATGAGTTGGCGTGTAAGACCCATGCAATGCGGTTGTAATCACCATAATACCCTCGTTTCTTCTTCTTCTTCTTCTTCTTCTTCTTCTTCTTCTTCTTCTTCTTCCTCTCCTGACCAAAGAAACCCACAACCAACACCACCACCACAACCACCAACCTGAACAAACCACCACTACTGAACCCAAACCAACCGTACCTAGTCACCACCACCACCATAAAATCATCAATCCTTTACAAAATACCAAAAGAACAAAACCATTTGACAAACAAAAAAAAAATTTGAGAGCAACATATCTACTTTACTATCTAAGAAAATCATATCTGAGAACAAAACAAATTTAAGAACAAAACCATTTGACCAACAAAAATAAAATCTGAGAACAAAAAAGCGGAACCCAACACTTTGCATCGTCGTCACTGCCGCACTTGCTCCGAAAATGAACTCAAACCTAGAAACCAAGCAAACCCAAAAATAGAAAGAAAAATAAAATTACTAATTAACAAAGCTGAAACCCAGAAAAAAATAAAACCATATCAATTTACAAGAAGAACCCACAAACCAATCAATTTACAAATTAAAAATCAAAGAAAATGAAACCCAGAAGAGCAAAGCCCATCAATTTACAAAAGCCAATCAATTTATTTCAGGTGCATTTTGTTCCAAGAACCCAGAAGAGGTTACTAATTTACAAAAGCTAATCAATTTCTTTAATCAATTAATCCTCTCCTCCCCAACAAAATACGGATGCATCGAAACCAACTCACCTCCATCCTCTCCTACTTAAATCCACTCCCAGTTTGAACAAATCTGCTCCCTCCAGATCGTGTCCTCCTCGTCGACGACCTCAAGCTCAACCCCAACGTTGTTGTTAAGTAGAGAACGGAGTTTGGGAAGTCACTGCAAAGTTGTGTGGTCCTCGGGCACAATGACATCTTTGTGGACGGTAATTTCGATGGCGGATTGAAGACAAGAGCGGCATGGACGATAAGCGCATGGTGAAGGAGCACAAAGAAATTGGAAGAGTAGTTTTTGTATAGTAGATTACCACACTAGAAGGGGTTTGAATAGTGTGATATGTGTGACTTTGAAATATCTTCGAAATCAAATCAAGTAAAGAGTGTAGAGAAGAAGGAACACAAGGATTTATAATGGTTTGGTCAACTCTTTGCCTACTGGTCAGGTTCTTACAAGTGCACAAGAATCGATATAATTTTACCAAGGAGTATTCCAAGGATATCGAACCCAAGAGAACGAGTACTAATGGAGATCAATTCGTAAGACAAAAGCAATAAAACACATGATTGGGTCTTTGGGTTTTTGATTAATAAAACACAAGATTGATAAAGCAAGCAATTAACAAAGAGATTATACAATCAAATAATAAAGCGTTAGGACTTTCGAGATTTCAACTAAAGACTTCCATTTGCTAAATTAATGAATGGGATTTTGGGATTGAGTATTATGTCACTTAACTTGCCTAAAGCCTCTCTCAAGTTCAATTAGGCAATAACTACATTTACTATGAGGTCCTTTCGACCACACCTAACTAAACTAGGTTCATTAAGTCTATAGGGAATTTCATTGAACACCTCACATGCATAGAATATATCTATCCTAGAACATGTAACTTTAATGCTTGTAGACCTCATCTAGCCTTCATATCTCGATTCATCAACTAGGTTTATCAAAAGTATCACCAAGGTGATCAAGCTCAACAATAGTCAATTAAAACAAGCCATTAAATTAAATCCAATGGAAAACATCAATTATAGAACATAAATCACAATACTCATTAAGCAAAACATCAAATATTGAATATAAAACACAATACCCATTCATAATTATAGCAAATAGTCATCAATAGTCTACATCTCTAAGTCCTAACAACAAATCTAAGCTACCATGATTAACATAAATGACAAGCAACAATAGAAATAAATATAAAACATGTTAACCAATCCAAAAGGATGGAAGTTAAGACTCCTATTCAATGTCACTTTGAAAGAGGATGCCAAAACCTTCAAGTTTTCCCTTTAATCTTAAAAACCTATTTAAAATCCTAAAGAGAATGTTTTTGATGATGTAGAGAATGTCTAGAGAATATTTTTCAAATGAAAAATAAGAGGAGTACTTATAGCCCCTTACACGTGCCAAAACCCTACATAAAATTCTACCAAAAGTGCCCCTTGTATATGTCTTGGTCTCCACAAGTTTGGCCTCTTCCGTCACACACTCTCTCCTCAACTCCAGAGTGCCACAACAGTGTTGTTTGTGTGCCACACTGTGACACTTTTCTGTCCAAAATTGTGGCGTGTTCTTCTTCCACCACAGCTGTGGTGGTTGGTCGTGGCATTCTTTACCTCAATTTGGTGCCTTTAATTGCTTGCCACAGCCGTGGCACTTCATTGCTCCACAAAAGCTTCATTTTCTTCATGCTTTCATGAGTTTACTTAGGACCTTTCAACTTCAAATCACTTTTACACCTTTTTCCACTAATTGTCTTCAAATTACTTCATCCTAAAAACATCACAGACATCACATGAATTTCACTATAAAAGCATAATTTATAGGATGAAAACATGCACATTCTTTCTTGATTATCAATGCAAATTTAGGATACATCACCTACGTCCACCACCTAAGTCTCATCACTTAGGATTTCCACCACTAATCAATCAAGATTACAACTTCACTTTCAAGTTAAGTGAGAACTTTCACAAATTTCTTGATTCTAGTTCAATAATAAACCAACATAAGGATCTACCATTTAATCCCACTCATAATCACTCTTAAAAACTGTATTTTAATCAATTCCCAACAATAAATGAACTAGTGATACAAGAAATAAATAAAGAAATTAATGAACAATACACTTGTATCAATATGAGAGAGAAAAGTAATGCTTTGATGCTTGGTTGCTATTAGAATTGAATGCCCTTGTTATAATACCTCGTCAGATTTTGACTAAACTTCCTGTAGCACAACCATTTAATTTTTGATTTGAAGTTTGGGTTATTGGAGTTATGATTGATGAATTATGATGATTAAGGGTGATATTTTTGAAGGTATAGGTGTTGTGAAGCTCCGAGAAAGGTCCACCGCTCATGAACGAGTAAAGGACGTCAAATGTGCAAGCTAGAGGATGATCAACATACATTAGTTGTTGGCTTAAAGTACATTACCTGGAAATATGGCCTAACGTACGTTAGGGTAGAGTTAATGTACGTTAATGGTGTTTAACATACGTTAAGATTCACATAACGTACATTAATAATGTGTTTGGTAGGGTTTCGTACGAATTTTAGAGATTTCTTGATGATTTCGTATTCTTTATTTGAAATTGATTATAGATTCATGTATCTAAGGTCGATTTGAAGTGATTTAGGATATTTGGAATGATGGGTGTCGATTTGGATGAATATGCGTGTTTTTGAAAATATTTCTATCTCAAGGGCTAAATTGCAATATTTCCAATGTTTGAGGTCTAATATGTAATTCTAAAGGTTTGGGGACTGATTTGTAATTTTGGGAAGTTTAGGGAGTGACTTGTAATTTTCCATGACATTGGGACTAAAATATAATTTGGTAAAAGTTAAGGGACTAATCTGTAGTTTTGCAAAATGTTCGATTTTTGAGATATAAGGTTAGATATTTGATCGAAATAGATTTTCGAACATTGTTAGGAATTTGGATTTCTACATTTGCATTCTATGCATTTTCAATATTACTACAATTACTGTGTCTAATCCCATTGTGAAAAATTTCTATTTTCATATCTATTTGATATCCGAGCTGACTAGCCATCCACCGGTGGTCAGTGATTGGCTTATTGGCTCGGTGTCCAAGTGAGTTTGATATCATTCTAGACACATAGACTGTTTCTTTCTAAACTTATATATTTTTATTGCTCCCTGACCTTTGCATGTAATCCGAACTCATTAAAGGAATGAAAATCCTAAAATCTGACTTACGTGAAACTTCTGTGATATGAAAATATGTTTGAAACTATTATGATTTATGTAACAAATATTCTATTTGAAAATAAGTATATTATCTATACTGAATATTCTATTTGAATTTAAGTATATTTTTTGAGATAAATACTCTCTTTAGTAATTAAATAAATAAATATTTTGTTCCAAAAATAAATATGTTTTTTGTAAATAATTATATGTTTTGCATGTTATCTGTTTTGAATATTTTAAAAACTATTCATATATTTCTAATATGGAACATCTAGCTACAAGATAACATAACCTTTAGTATACGAATGCTCTGTTAATTTTCCTAAGTAGCTAACATTTGCCTAAGTGGCTATTCCCTACTTAAGTTGCTATATCCCGCCTAAGTGGCTATTACCTATCTAAGTGGCTTCTGTTTGCCTAAGTGGCTATTATGATGTGCCTAAGTGGCTATTTCGATTCCGTCTGACTCCGTTTGTTTGATTTTTGTCACACCAGTTTCCTTATTATAAGTAAGTATTTTGAAATAAATATTTTGTTTAATTGCATGTTGTATGCCATCTCTGTGAAATGTTTTGAAGTAATACTAGTATGTATTAGTGTGTATATCTTGGAGGAGCTCTAAAGTATTGTTGCTTACTAAGTATTCTCACCCCCTTTTGTTGCTAATATTTCAGATTTTTCTGACTATGATCGTCTCACAATCAGTGCTCAGTGAGGTATCATGTTCAGCAGTGAGTGCCCTTTTGTTTGGGTCATAGCTCGTATTTTGTATTAGATGCTCCGCACTAGGGTATTGTGGGTGTATGGTTCTGTATAATTATTTGGTATTTTAGTATGATTTTTTTATTTTAAAATATTATTTTGAAAATTTATGTTTTAAAGAACTTTGGATTTCTACTTCTTTATTTAAATTAAAATGGTTTTAGAATTGTTTACAATAAATTTTGGGTATAAGTTATGTTCTATGAGGCTTGTGCAAGATGGGTTGGGTCTTTGATTTGATTCGCCTTGTACGCCGGTCTATTGGACCAAGGGTGGCCAACATTGAGATTTCTCTAAGTTTTGATAATGAACAAACTGCAGAATTTGACTTGAGGATGATCCACATACGTGTGTCCAAAGTCACGTACGTGTGTGCATGTCACATACATTAGACTAATCTAAAGTACGCTAGTTCGACCGTCACATGAAACAGAAGCAACGGGATTGATGGAAGAAGTAATCATCACATACGTTAGACAATGTTCACGTACGTCAGAGAATGTCACGTACGTGAGAGGTATCAAAAGTACGTGAAAATGATCAAAATTAAAGCAGGAAAATTGAAGTCTTGAATCACTTTAAGGCATGAAGCCACATGTACGTGTGACATCAGAAGTCATGTACGTCAAACATACAAGACAAGACAAAGATTTCATTTCAGAGCATGTTTGTTTGAATTTCACGTGGATCGAGACAAACAGTTGAAGCAACGGTCAAGTGTCGATCGTTCACGTACGCAAGCACAAAAAGTCACGTACGTCACATTCAACTAAAGTACGTGAGATTGAGTTTCAAGTACGCGAGATGCTCCGGATTGAAAGCAGAAGCTACTGGATGGTTCAAACATAGAAGTCACATACGTCAGTTGTTATTCACATACGTGAACTGGGAATCCGCTATGATCAACGTACGTGAATGCACTTATCACGTACGTGTGATGAACGTCAAGTCAGGTAATGTACGTAATATTTGTGTCACGTACGTGAGAAGACTCTGACAGTGTATTAAATGCGCCTCATTTTGGACCACAATGGTTACAATAAATCCCACACGGTCTAAAATTAAGAGAGAGGTATAAATACATGCTTGGGAGGCCATAAACAAATAACAAAACATTTGGGCATGAAATTCTTACAACTACCAAGCATCAAAGCATTAAATTTCTCATTTATTGATACAAGTGTATTTGTTCTTCTATTTCATTCTTCATTTGCTTGTATCACTAGCTTATACTTTGTTCGTGAGTGTTTGTGAAAACATCATTTAGAGTGATTGTGAGTGGGATCAAGGGTAGATCCTTAGATTGGTCTTTATTCTTGAACTAAAATTAAGAACCTTGTAAGAGTTCTCACTTAGCTAGAAAGTGAAGT